>MUHK01001861.1:11906-24376 GCA_002151225.1 Paramoeba pemaquidensis
AGAAGAAGAAGAAGAAGAAGAAGAAGAAGAAGAAGAAGAAGAAGAAGAAGAAGAAGAAGAAGAAGAAGAAGAAGAAGAAGAAGAAGAAGAAGAAGAATGGGAGGTAGGAGAAGAATGGAAATCTTATGGATTATGCCCCACTCTCTTAAAAGGAATATGGAAATGTGGTTATGAGAGCCCCACTCCTATCCAAAAAGCTGTGTTATCAGCCTCTCTCCCTCGTGGTGGGAAAGATATTGTTGGAGCGGCTGAAACTGGGTCAGGTTAATTGGTGTTGTTGGTATTGTTGTTGTGTTGCTGGTGTTGGTGTTTGTATCATTGCCTGTGTTTAGTGGGAAAGATATTGTTGGACCTGTAGAGATTGATCAGTTGTGTTGTTGTCGGTGGTGGTGGTGGTGTTATTGTTATTATTCCTATGTCCCTGTTATTTTAAAAAAGCTTATCTTTTCCGTAAAAAAAAAAAAAAAAAAACCAGGAAAAACCCTCGCTTTTGGACTACCAATGCTCCACCGTATCATCACCACTTCACATACAAAAAGAAACGTTTCATTTCTCTTCTTTCCTCTTCCCCTTCCCCTCCCTCTCTTCCCCCCACCCCTTTCCCTCACCCTTTCTCCTTTCTCTCCCTTCCCCTCCTCTAGGAAGGAGCTTTGAAAGGGCTAATTATTTCCCCAACAAGAGAATTAGCCATCCAAATTGGCGAACATCTCAAAAAAGTAGCAGTATTTTCGAATGTGGGGATTTGTACCATTGTTGGGGGGTTAGCTGAAGAGAAGCAACTGAGGCAGGTTTGTTTTGGGTGGCTTTTGGTGGGGAAATGGGGGGTTGGAGGGTTTTTTTATCTTGTTTTTTATTTATTCTTTATTCCTTTTCTTCCTCTTCCTTCTTTCTTTTGAATAGTTATCTTATCATCCACATGTTGTGGTGGGAACTCCAGGTCGTTTGTGGAAATTAATGAGTGATGGGAACGTCTATCTTAGTGATCTTACAGTTCTCTTTCTTTCTCTCTCTTTCTCTCCTCTCTTTCTCTCTCTCTCTCCACTCTCTGTCTTTCCCCTCCCTTCTCACTCACTGACCAAAAAAAAAAAGAAATTAGAATTTTTAATCATTGATGAAGCTGACAGAATGCTCGAGCGAGCTCACTTTTCAGAATTACGGGATATTCTTTCTCTTCTTTCTCAATGTGGGGGAGGGAGTGGGGGGGGAGCTGGGATCGATGATCAAGAGAGTGATGAAGAGGGGGAGGAAGAGGAAGAGGAAGAGGAAGAGGAGGGGGAAGAGGTGTGGTTAAGACAGACCATGGTTGTTTCAGCGACACTGACATTGGATGCGGCTGCAAAATTGAAGAAAAATAATGCGATGTTGTCTCAGAAGCAGAGAAAGAAGCAAAAAAATAGAAAAAAGAAGAATGCCAAACTGCCAGAGGCAACAGATATGGTGAATGATTTGGTCACCAGTTTGGAATTTAAGAGAGAGATTGAACAAATTGATTTGACAACTTCAAAGAGGGTTGCTTCAAGATTGACAGAGACAAAGGTTTTTTTTTTTTTTTTTTTTTTTTTTTTTTTTNGTGTGTGTGTGTGTGTGTGTGTGTGTGTGTGTGTGTGTGTGTGTGTGTGTGTGTGTGTGTGTGTGTGTGTGTGTGTGTGTGTGTGTGTGTGGTAGTGGTGGCGGATCGGATTATTCTTTTCCTCCACAATGGCCCACAATTGAAGGTTATGCTCACCGAATTGGAGAAAGACTGGTTTGTTGGTGTTGTTAGTGTGGCGTGTGATGGTGGTGGTGGTGGTGGGTATTGTCGCTATTTTTTCTTTTAATTTTTCCTCTCTCTCTCTCTCTCTCTCTCCCTCTCTCTCTCTCTCTCTCTCTCTTCTCTTTCTCTCTTGGGTGGCTCTCTCTTAAACGGCCCTCTCTCTCTCTCCCTCTCTCCCTCCCTCTCTCCTTTCTAACCGTTTCTTTTCAGGTCGAGTGTTTGGTTGATGAGAAAGATTACTATGTGTATTATTTTTTGCTTAGGTATGAAACTTGCCCTTTTTTCTCTTCTTTTTTCTTTTTTCTTTTTTCTTTTTTCTTTTTCTTTTTTCTTTTTTCTTTTTTCTTTCCCAGGAAAATTATTAATTTTTGTGTGTTTTTTCTGATTTTCTTTCAGATACCCGTCACGAACTCTTATTTTTGTAAATTCCATTGATTGCCTCAGACGATTATCTGGCCTCCTTCAGTCCTTGGAAGTCGAATGGTTTTTATTTTTTATTTTCTCCTCCCTACCAACAAAACAATCAAACTCCACCACTTTTCTCACTCTCTTCACTCTTCAGCCTTACTTTACATGCAGACATGCAACAGAGACAACGATTTAAAAACATGGATCGCCTGAGAAGCAACCCACGAGCAGTGATGGTGTGCACTGATGTTGCTGCCCGTGGTCTTGATGTCCCAGAAGTTGAACATGTTATCCACTACCAAGTTCTCTTCTTTTTTCTTTTTCTTCTCTTCTTTTTTGTTCTTCTTCATTTTTCTCCCACTCAATCTCTCACAACCTTCTTTCTTTCTTTCCCCCAGGTTCCTCGAACCTCAGAATTGTATGTGCACAGATGTGGGCGAAGTGCTCGAGGAGCAAACGGGGAGGGGCTATCGCTTCTTTTGGTTGGAGAGAAGGAAAGAGACAATTATAGGAAGATTCTGTACGTTTTGGAGAGGTCTGATGATCTTGATCCCTTTCCAGTTACTTCTCATTACTTGCTTGCTGTTCGGGAGAGAGTGAAGTTGGCTCGTCGGTTGGATAAGGTTTAGTGTTCACTTGTTTTTTGGATTTTTTTTTGTCTTTGTTATTTTTCTAATTTTCTTTCTTTCACATAAAGGCTCAACACAAGCAAAACAGAGCTGCTTCTCAGGAAGGGTGGCTGAAAAAGATGGCCGAAGACGCTGACCTTGATATTGATGATGATCTTTCCATGGAAATTGACACAAAAAAGACAAAACAAAAGGATAAACACGAAATGGAAAAAATGAGGTGGGAGTTGAAGGCTTTGCTCAAGCAACCTCTCTTTCCAAAGGTGGGTTTTTTCTTTCTTTTTTTTATCTATAGAAGGTTATTTTTTTTTTCAACAAAAATAATAATTCTGTTTGTTTGTTTTCAGGGAACATTTTCACCAAGATACACAACTCTTGGCTCCATGGACCCCTTGATGAAGAAAAACAAACTTGAACAAAAATCTGCATTAAGTGCCATGTCTCATTGATTTCCCATCCGCAACTGAAAATAAACCAAAAAAAAAGAAAAAATTCAAATTTACTTCATTTTTCAAACTTAAAGAGGTTTTCCATCCTTTCATTTCTCAATATTATTTTGTTTCATGAAACTGTCCGTTTACTTCTTTTCTTTTGTCATTTGTTTTAGAATTGTCTTTTTTTTTTTTTCCTTGCTTTTGATGTGCTGTAAAGCTGACCAACATTTTTGATGGGATAGACAATGTAATGATGTTTTTATTAATACCATGCGGAAATTTATCCTTAGTATCCTTTTCTAGTGAAAATTTGTCTATTATTAAATTATCCAAGTGTTTGATAGGGTCGATATATCGTTTTTTAATAGATCTTAAACTATCTGGTATGTCTTCATAACTTCTGTTACAAAAAATGTAACCCCAATCATTTTTTACAATTACGAGAGATGTAAAAAAATTTTTGTTTATTTTATTTTAAAGAATTAAAGCAATTTCTGAATAATTTATTCTTTCTTAAAATTATATGAGTATCGCACTTGTTGCTGTAAAAATTACAGGACTTGTTGCTACTTTTGATTTTGTTGTAAATATTGCTGCCTTGGGGCCCGGTTTCCACTGACTAGTGGGATCATTCAGATTACTTTTCTATTGTGCACCTAATAATTAATTTGGAGATGTCCCAAAAATATTGGAAAAATTCTGCTTTCTTTCCAACAGCCCCAACTTCAACGAAAACAAGGTTCTTTTCATTGTGTTTACCCGCCTCTCTTTCTGTCTTTCTTTTCTTTGTTTTTCTCAAGCTTTTGTTTTGGAGAGGGGCTCATGTCTGGATCAGGAGAAAGTAAGGAGGTTGGGAGCGAGGAGGCTCCTCAACAAAATCAACAAGAAGGAAAAGAAAGAAAAGAAGAAAATGAAGAAGAAGAAGAAGGAAAAACCTTCCCGATCGATCTCCTCCAACAACTCCTCCAACAATCACAACTAAAAGAAGCAAAAGAAGAAGAAGAAGAAGAACCATGCCAACCAGGACCACTCGAGGAACCCACAATGCAAGATATTGCAAACAAAATAAAATCTGGTGAGTGGGGTGGGTGGTGGGGTAAATTGAAAATGAGAAAAAGATTGGGAAGGAGAGAGGAAGAAGAGAGAAGGGGGAGGAGTGATACTCATTTTTTTTCTTTTCTTTTTTTTCAAAAAACAGGAGAGATTAAAAAAATTGTTGTCATGGCTGGGGCTGGGATTAGTGTCAATGCTGGGATTCCTGATTTTCGGACCCCTGGTTCTTTTTTCTTTTCTTTTCTTTTCTTTTTTCTTTTCTTTTCTTTTCTTTCATTCTTCTTTCTTCTTTCTTCTTTCTTCTTTCTTCTTTCTTCTTTCTTCTTTCTTCTTTCTTCTTTCTTCTTTCTTCTTTCTTCTTTCTTCTTTCTTCTTTCTTCTTTCTTCTTTCTTCTTTCTCTTTTTTNAAAAAAAAAAAAAAAAAAAAAAACAGGCACAGGGCTCTATGACAATCTCCAATCCTATGGCCTCTCCGACCCCCAAGACATTTTCGACATTGATTTTTTTAAAGAAAACCCTAAACCCTTTACCAAACTGGCCAAGGAACTCTATCCAGGCCTCTTCAAACCCACTCTCACCCACTATTTTGTCTCTCTCCTGGAGAAAAAAGGTCTTCTTCTCCGCCATTACACACAAAATATCGATAATTTGGAGAGATTGGCTCAAATCCCTGCTGAAAAATTGGTTGAAGCTCATGGTTCTTTTGCTACAGCTCATTGTATTGAGTGTAAAAAGGAGTATCATCATGGGTGGGTGAGGGAGGAGGTGTTTGCTGAGAGGGTGCCCAAGTGTGGGGGAGAGAGAGAGGGTGGGGGAGAGGGAGAGTGTGGGGGGTTGGTGAAACCAGATATTGTGTTTTTTGGGGAGTCTTTGCCGGCGAGGTTTTTTGAGTTGGCTGGGGAGGATTTTCCACAGAGTGATTTGTTGATTGTTATGGGGACTTCTCTTGCTGTGCAGGTAGGATCTTTTGAAGAGATAACATTATATTATTGTATTAGATATTCAGATAATATTGTCGTTTAGGATCATAATATTTGGTTGATGATTCTGACATTGTTTTCTCTTTCTTATCTCCTTTTTTTTTTGTGCCACACCAACTCTTTCTTTCTTTCTCTCACCTCCTTCCCCCCCCCAGCCTTTCGCCTCCCTCATTGACAGACCCCCCCACAAATGTGCCCGCCTCCTCATCAACCGTGAGTTAGTTGGAGAGAAAAAAAAAGGAGGCATGGACTCACTTCTCGCGATGCTCATGGGTGGTGCAGCTAGCGGGGGGTTTCGTTTCTCTGCCCCTGGGAACCAAAGAGATGTGAAGTTCATTGGAGATGTAGAGGATGGGGTAAGAGGGTTGGTGGGGTTGTTGGGGTGGGAGAAGGAGTTGGAGGAGTTGCAACAGGGTGAGATGGGGTCGTTGTGAGGGAGTTTTGTTTTTAGGGGGGAAGGAAAAGGGGTGGGCGATATGAGTTTTTTCTAGCAGGGTTTTTTTATTTATCCACATTGAGGAATAAACAATTATTTTTAACAAAAAACAAAGGAAAAGAATAATGAAACAAGAAACAAAAGTACACAAACTACTGACTAGTCCCGACGAACTGAGCAAGAGCATTCACAATACAAGAAAGGGGGAAGCACCCGACACCGCTCTCCGCATGGCTCACGGAGACAATCATATCTTCCACATGTGATTTGAGGGGAGACGAAGAGGCGAGGCCTAAAACGCAATGATGGAGGGGTGCAAAGGGGTATTCGGCAGAGAGAGCAAAGAGAACAGAGAAATAGGGCTCGTTCTTTCGCAGGAAGGTGACCTTGGTGAGGAGAGGGAGGGTGGCTTGTTGTTGTTTTTGAGGGTTATTGGAGATTTCCAGGATGTAGGGTTGGTGGTGCAGCAGACGGAGGGAGTCAATCTCCTTCGCCAGGAGCGTAGCTCTTCGAACAGTGGTAGAGAAGAGAGTGAGAAGGGACGGCAGGGATTTGGTAGTTTTTAGGGTGGCCCACTTTCGGTAGGCTGGACTGTTTTCAACTAACGCCCGGACCCACTCCATCGGCTCATGGTGGAGCGAATCCTTCTCCTTCCCTAACATAATCGAGGTTCTCGTCACTACTCTTCCCCCGTCTTCCAACACCCCGCCGAAATTCACCCGCACGTGACAAAAGGAGGAAAATTGGAATTGGAGTTGGGCGGCGGTCACAGAAGTTAAGGTCCATGGCTGGAGGGAAGCAGTAATATTGTACATGTCTTTGCCCCACATTTCGATTTTTTGTGGGTCTGAGTATCCTCCGTCGGTGGTTCCAGCAGCCATTTCCTTCATTCGGTGGTCATTTTCGTCTGGCGCCATTGAGTTTTCAGCGAGAGAAGATGGGTCTCGAGTCGAAGAAGGGGGAGGAGCAACAGAGAGAGGGGGAGGGGGGGAGGATTGGAGGGAGCCAAATTCGTCGATGTGCTTCTGGTAGGTGGACAAATCTTCTTTGATCATTTCTTTATGGTTGTTCAATTCCTGTTTGGAGGGAAGAATTTATTAGAATGATGGAAAAAGAAGAAAGAGAAGAAAGAGAATAGACAATTTCGTCAGGAGATAAAGAAAAAGAAAACAATCAATCATTCAAACCTCTTGCAAAAGCCTCCTCGAGTTTGCGGATTGCTTCAGCCACTCTAATTTCGCTTGGGAAAGACATTTTTGGTAACAACGATCCAAACGATCAGACAGGATGGATTTTTTCACTCCGGTCGCTTTCGAAAATTCTTGGAAAATTGTGGGGTTATTGTTGCCGATCTCCTGCTCGAGTGTGTGAAGTCTTCTCTGGAGGTCATTTGTCTGCTTTCTTGTTTCTGAAAGCTGCTTCTCGAGCGAGGAGAAATGTGGGCCTTCGGCAAAAGCAGCCACGAGTCTGTAATTGAGGAGGGTTAGAGTGGGATAGAAAAATAAAACAGCCAAAATAAATAAAACAAAAGAACAAATGAACAAAAATAGAGAAATCAAATGAAAAAACAAAACTGGTAAGGAACTTGTTTTTGTGAAGAATCGTCCAACATCAGGGTCACCCAATTCCCAGCTTTGGAGGTCAACCTCGTCATGGTACGGGGAGTCAGTCGAGAATTGGGGTTGGATTTCCTTCGTTTTCCACCAGGTGTCATCACGGAGAGTCTTTGCGGTGTTTTGGAGAAGGAAGTGTTTGAAGAAGAGGAGTCCTGGCCAATCCCGACCGACCGCATAAATTCGCATGCTGACATGGGTCGGTTTGCTCTTGTTGAATCGCCCCCAAGGCTGCTGCGAACGGAACCACGAGAACGAGGAGTGATGGGGGTGGAGTGGATCGAAATCTTGTCGCTCAGCCTCTTACTGCAAATCCTCAGCTTTCGCAGCGAATGTTCAACCTCCTCACTGAATGGATTGTGTTCTCTTTTGGATGTGGGAGTGGTTGTGATGGAAGTATTGGCCAGGATAGATGTGGAAGCAGAGGTTGGGGTTTGTGTAATGCTCTTCTCAGCCAGGGCAGAAGTAGCAAGGAGGGAAGATGAGGGAGTAGAAGGAGCAAGGAGGGAAGATGAGGGGGTAGAAGGAGCAAGGAGGGAAGACGAGGGGGTAGAAGGAGCAAGGAAGGAAGAGGGAGTGGGGGAAGAGGGAACGGGGGAAGAAGGAATGGGGGAAGAAGAAATGGGGGAAGAAGAAATGGGGGAAGAAGAAATCGGGGAAGGAGGAATGGGGGAAGAGGGAACAGGGGAAGAGAGAGCAGGGGAAGAGAGAGCAGGGGAAGCAGAAGCAGAAGGAGTGGGAAGAGCAGGGGAAGAGGGATCCCAATCCAACAAAGAGTTATTTGCTTGGGCTGGAGAGCCAGTCGAAAAGACGAGATCTTGCTCAGTCAACGCAAAGCTACTATTTTCCAACGAAAACCGACCGCTGCTGAGGATGTTCGGAGAATCTTCTACTTGTAGGGTCCTGAGCTGCTTGACACTAAGAGGGGTGGAAACCGCGCTGCTGCAGGATTCTTGCGTTGGGGTTTGTGAGCCAGGAGGAGAGGAAGCAAAAGGGTCATAATCGTTATCGTTGATGGCTCGGTGTGCAAAAGGGGAGGCCATTGAGGGAGATCCTGCAGAAAAGGAAAGCTCACTCGTTTTGTCTTCTCCAAAAACCAAAACACCCCGAGCTGTGGACTTGTTAGCAAAAGGGATATCTTGCTGGTGAATGGGGCTTGGGTGCTCATTTTCTGCAAACGCTCCCTTCTCCCCTTGTCGTTGTGAGACCAGTTGGAAGAGGGTGTTCGTGGCTTCTTCGCCGTCGGCCTCGGCATCGGTATGATTCCCAGCCATGCTCCTCGGAGAATTGTGGAGAGAGGTGTCAAGAACGGAGTTATTGTTGTGGAAGGAGTTGTTACCCACCACAATTGGCGAATTTCGAATGAGACTGCTTTTGGCAAAAGGGTTGATTTCCGAGGGTTGTCCGGTAGGGGCGGTTGTGTCATCAGTGATTTCTTTGGAAAGGGAAGATGGTGCTGAACCTTTCATTGGGGTTCTTCGAGGAGTTCTCCGAGGGCTCCGAGAGGGAGTTTTCTTTGGAGTTCCAGAGAGCGCTCTTCTTGGAGTAGAGGAGGGGGCTTTCAATAATGATGACGGTCTGGCTGGCGTTCCACTGGGGGTTCTCGCCGGAGTCCTCTTTGGAGTCGCAGAGGCCTTTGAAGAAGTTCGACTCGGAGTAACAAATTCAGTAGTCATCATCATACTCTCTTCCCCGTCCTCCGATGGACGCCCAAAAGAAACAGCACCGAAAATGGTATCTGTGCAATCGTCGTCATCTCCGTTGAGTACACTGTCGCTGAAGCTTGGGAGAGACGTCCGAGATACCGAATCTTCCCCTGGTTCGCCTTCACCTTCTCCCTCGTCTTCTTCCCTCTCCTCGGCCTCTGCCTCCCCCTTTTGCAAAGGAGAAGAAGAGGGGGGGAAAGAAACCATATCAAAAACCATGTCGGTCTTATCGTCGTCACTCGCACCAGCCACATCTCTCTCCTCTTCTCGAAGGAACACATTCACACCAGGCGCAGGAGAGTTCAAAACGCGGTCCCGTTTAGCAAAGGGGTTCTCCTCCTCCACTCCTTTCGTTCCGTCATTCTCTTTCGCTTCATCATTTTCTGTCGTCTGTGGTCGATCCACAATCGTGGTGAAGTCCATTGTCTCGTCGTTACATTCCACTTCCTCATCGGATTTCTTGGGTTCGTCTTCGACCTCTTCGGGGGTCTCCTCTCTGTCGCCTTCCTCCTCTCGCCCTTTGCGGTAGTCGATAATCGCACCCCCATGGAGTCGGGTCATGTCCATTGATTTCTCGAAGATTGAAGTATTCCCAGGGTTATTATTCCCAGCTCCGAACGACACACACTTGAAAATGGCATCGGTTTGATCATCATCTTCGTCTTCCTCCTGTCGGTCGCCGGCTTCGTCAGGAACATCCCCTTCTGAGTTCTTGCCTCCAAGTGTGACAAACTTAAAAACGGTATCTGTTTGGTCGTCTTCTTCACCTTCCCCTCGTTCGTCAGCCCCGCCACGAAAAACTTTCATAAACTCCTCAGTTTTGTCATCAAGAGACCCATTGGACATCTTGATTCCGGCTCCCACAGGTGTTGTAAAGTCCATTGTATTATCGGCTTGTTCCCCCTCTTCATCTTCCCCCCCTTTCTCCCCCTTTCCTTGATGATTGAAAGAAACCAAAGAGAAGATCACGTCAGTGCGATCTTCCTCTTCAAATTCATTCTGATCAGGCAAAGGGTTTGTGAGAGTCGCAGTCATTTGGGTGTCGAGAGACATTCGAAGATCTCTCTTTTTCGTGGGAGGGGAGTTGGAGACGTCTGTGGAGGCCGGGGCATCCTCAGCAAGGACAGCTGGCGCGGGAGAAGAGGAGGGGGGTTCTGGGTGAAGAAAGAAGGAGAAGGAAAAAAAAAAAAAAAAANGGGGGGGGGGGGGGGGGGGGGGGGGGTAAGAAAATGTAAACAACAGGCAGGCAGGGGAGGAGTTGAAAAAAAAAAAAATCCACTCACCCCACTGCAAAAGATTTGACGCCTTCGATGTCCATGTGCTGACTGCATCTGGCCTTTGTTCTTCCATCATCGAAACTCCCGACTGGTCGTCTTCGGAAGGAAAAATTGAAGAGGCAGTGAATTCATCTCCCGGGAGATGATCTTCCATCTCATCAACATTAAAATTAAAATCAAAATTGAAATCCAAAGACTCCCTCCCTGCTTTGGCGCGGTCTTTGGTTGGGGTGACGGCATCATCTTTGGCAAACGTGCTCCATTCCACGCTGCCGAACGAGATCCTTCTCTGATCGCTAGTTCTTTTTCGTTTGTTGTTTTGTTTGGGGTCTTTCAGAATCCCCTTTGTTATTGTCTGAGAAGAAAGGTTTAGTAAACAAAGAGACAATCAACCCCCTCAAAAACTTCATAAATATCGGGGAAACCTACCTCAATTGGTTGTTGTTTGAAAGCAGATTTCAAAGCGCCTTGAATGGCATTCACATTGGGTGTATTTCCACGGGAGGGATTTGGGTTCTCGCCCAGAGGTTGTCGAACCTTTGGGCTTTGTTTTGCTCTTCTTACGCTGGGGCTTTTGGTTGGCGTTGCTTGCCGCTTCAAAATTGAGTTAAGTTGTGCTGTCTGCATCCTCCTCCAAACCAAATCAAAAACAAAAGAAAGTTCAACGGCCCTGATGTCAACAACCGTTACCAAAAAATTCAAAAAAAAATCTTGCATATATCTTAAAAGTATAAATTTATGGAATCTGTATTTAGATGAGTTGAAGCATTTTTTTTTTTTTTATTTTGTTTTCCAAACCACCTCCAAGTCAGGCATAATTTGAGGGGGGAGGGGAGAGGGGAGTCGGTGATTAATTTTTCTTTTTTGCAGTGGATTTATCTTCTGTGGTGGTGGACTTCACAACCTTCCAAAAAAAAGGCACAAAAGACGTAATCACGCCCAGGTTCGAAAGAGAAAGAAAAAGAGAGAGGAATCCAGCTCTCATTTTTCGATCAGAAAGGGCCAAGAAGAGAACAAAGACAATCAAGATGATGGGCTCTCTCCCGATGAGGTGAAAGTGATGCAAAAGGCAACGTGGGTGTTGAACAAAAGACTTGATCTGTGTTTTTTCCCTCTTATTGCGGTTCTTTTCCATTCCATTCTCTTTGTTGTTTCCTTGTTGACTTTTTTTCTTTTCTTTTTCTTTTTCTTTTCCCTTTGTCTTCCCTAGGATAATGTCTGGGAGGACGCAAGCAACCATAGCAACCACCAACAGCAGAAACCAGTCGTTCGCCTGTTCTCCGACTCCCTCCCTTTTGCCCCTCCGCCCCCTTCTCTTCCCCCTGCCTCCAAAATCGAAGATTCTTCTTCTGAGGACGAAGATGAGCGAATGAAAATGATTGCAAGTGTGGCAGTTGGGTATGATTTTGTGATGAAAGAAAAAGAGGAAGGGGAGGGGGGAAGGAAAAGAAAAAAGGAGGGGGAAGGGGAGGAGGGGGAGAGGAAGAGAAGGAAGGTCGGGGAATTGGAAGAGAAGGAAATAGAAGAAGGGGATGAAGAGATGAAAGAAAAAGAAAAAGAAGAAAAAGAAGAAAAAGAAAAAAAAGAAAGAAAAGAGAAAAGGAAAAAAGAAAAAAAAGAAAAAGAAAAAAAAGAAAAAAGAGAGAGAAAAGAAAAAAAAGAAAAAAGAGATAAGAAAAAACATGGAAATAACAAGGACAAAGACACATCATAAACAAATATTGGTTATTTATCCTTTCTCGAAACTATTCTTATTTTGTTGGCAAAATGTGGGATTACTCCCCTCGACAGAGTCGGAACTCCTCATGAAAAGAATTGATTAATTCCTTTCTTTCTAAACTAATTTTTCTTTAATATTTATTATTTATTGTTGAGGACTTATTCAGGTTTGTACTCGCCATACTTTTTCACCAACCTGGAAAGGAATGAGGAAGGACTTCTTATACACACAGACACAGACATCGACACAGACACAGACACAGGCACAGACACAGACACAGACACGAACAGACACAGACACAGACACAGACAAAGACACAGACACAGACACAGACACAGGCACAGGCACAGGCACACACACACACACACACTCAAATCTCTCAAGAGAGAGAGGGGCGTTCAAGGGAGAGGGGCGTTCAAGAGAGAGAGAGAGAGAGAGAGAGAGAGAGAGAGAGAGAGAGA
>MUHK01001871.1:0-22939 GCA_002151225.1 Paramoeba pemaquidensis
AGGAAGTCACCAAAATCAAATAAGGATTAGAAAAGGAATGCACATATCTCACTCTGGCGGTGCCGTACCAAGGAACCAAAACTATCAGCAGGAAGCCCTTGAAGCGGAGAATCACCTGGTAGGAAGAATGGGGAAAGGGAGGATGACTAGGGAATCTGATAGGGGACACTGACAAGTTTGAAAGGAATGACAACAAAAAAAAAACTGAAAAAACAAATCAATAATTGGGCCTACCTCAGAACTCAGACTGAGGTCAACCTCAGTCTGATACCCCCTTTTTAAACCACTCTACATAACACCTCTTTTCCAAAAAAAAAACAATAAAAAAAAGGATGTTCTCTGGACATCATCTTTTGGTGACTTCCTGAGGGCTCATCTTTTTTTGATTGGGTGATGGTCTGGTTTCAGTGGCTTTTGATGAGAAGCAGAAGGGGTATTGTGTGAGAGAAGTGGATGGAAAATTTTTGAACAATTTGGTTCCAGTGGACCAACTTTGTCAGGTGGCCAAGCTGGCTGACAGCAAAGAGGTGAGCTGGGAGGTTGTGAAGATTTTGAACCTCAGAGTCCTTGTACAAATAAAATTTCTGAGCTGCAAAAAGGACCCTCCCAGAGTTTGGTCTGTGATTTTTTGATTTTTGTTTTGCAAAGAATTATGGCCAACTGGACACAGGTCGCTATGAAACAAGCTGTCATGGCTGCCATGGCTGTTTTGGTGGGAAGGGCTGTGAACGACAAAAATGAGGTGTGTGAGATTGATGTTGAGGTGGCCTTCCATGACAAGAAGCTCCTTGCCGAAAAAACCTATGAGATGTTCAAGTTTCTTGGAGGGGAGGGGAGAGATGGAGCGAAGGTGGCCAAAATGGCAAAGAAACTGCTGACCCTCCACACCAAACTCAGAGCAGCCTGAGGTGAAGCTGATTCAGTAAAAATTGGAAGTGGGACCAACTTCACCTTGAAAATGAAAGATTTTTGTGACTCACATCAATATCTCCTCCAAGAATACCTGACCAAGCACACAGCTACCTGCCACACATCCTCAATACCATCACAACTAGTTCCAGCATCACCCTCAACCCCACACCAAACAGCCACACCAAGCCCATCCCCATCAACCCCAAGTACAAGCCCAAGACCAAGCTCAACAAGCCCANTTTTTTTTTTTTTTTTTTTTTGTTCCTGTTTTTTTTTTGCTTTTTCGAAAAAATAATTCTTTTGTAGCATTAAAGAGGAAGCGGAGCCCACAATCAAATGCAGCAACTACATTTGCAGATGCTTTGCTGAAGTCAACAGAGCTGAAAATTCAGGCGTCAATGCAGATGGCTCAGCAAAGAAATGAGTTACAGATGAAAAGTTTGGAACAAGGCCAACAGAGAAATGAATTGCTGATGATGCAGCTGAAAGTGATGATGGGAGATTGGTTGTGTTTGTTTGTGTTGCAAAGGTAATCAAACAGCCAAAACTCTCATGGCAGTGTTGATGGCCAAATCTGGCCATGTGCACACTAAAATCACAATTCTGGTCTCCCATAATTGTTTATTTAATAAATCAACAAGTGTGAATGAGGTGCTTGCAAATGATAATAATCCAGCAGATATTTTGACCAAACCCTGATCAGCTGAGCCATTTGGTCACTATCAAGATGTGCTTGTTAGTACTATCAGTAGTCCAGTGACTTGTACATGGACCTAATCCACAAGATAGTTTGGATGGAGTGGATCTGTTTGAATGTTCAACACCAATTCTTTCCTGAGGGATGAGGGACTCAACCCAATGGTTTTGCAATGAAGGATGTGCATTGAGAGTCTGTGGTGGAGGTTACCTCTGTGTTTCAGGAATCCTTGGCAAGTCAAGTGTTTGACATTTCCAAGCTTCTCTTTCCACTCTCTCTCCACATCTCCCTGCATCTTCTTCCTTCATATTTCCTCTTAACTCAAACAGGTGTGCCGCCACAACATACAGAAGAAAAAAGGTTTATTCTCTTCTTACAACCCATCCAATAATTCTCTCAAACTTTGTAAGTTCCTTGATCCTTCACTCCCATGTTCTTCCAACCAATTTTTCCCCTGCAAAAGGACAGTGAATTCATTTGAAAAATAAGACAAAAAAATCTTTTTGTCTAAAAACCTGTTTTAAGAGCTCCTCTTTTTTCAGTCTAAAATGTGTTTTTATAACTTCCTCAAACCCAGGACTTGGGTTGGTGAGCTGATCAACAACAGCCCTAATATTGAGGTGAATGAAAGTAAAACAAACAACCATATATAATCAAAAGAAAATAACCATTTCAATGTTTGCAAACGAATATTTTTGTTGTATCTAGCGCTCTCTTGTTTTCCCCGAGTGGAGTTCATTTGACTTTCAAACCCTAATGTTTTTCCAATCATTCAATTACATTCAAATACAAACACTGCACAACACACACGCCACACACAAGGAAATAAGAAAACCCAACCAGGCTCATTGTAATAAGGTTCAGAAACAAAAATCAGAGATTGAATTGACACAAGAACCTATGAAGGATGGATCAATAAGAAAACAAAAACGCTCAAGAAATCAAGGGAAAATAAAAACTTGCAAAAGTGTTGACGAATCAGGATCCCATTTTTCATTTACTCTTCCAGACCAAGTCCCCAATAATGACAAACAAACTTTCCCACAATTGTATAAATTTGGGTTAAATCGGACAGTTCCATGACCTAATTATTATTCATATTATGGTTACAAATCAGAAAATGCTTTCAAAAAAAACCCTCAATAAACCTGTTGTTGACAAATTGACTTGGGGACAATTTTTGGGGTAGTTTCCACCGCAGTGGATATCAAATAAGAAACACCCATTTTGATAGGGTGTTTTTTCTGGTCCAGTAATCAAAGCTTGCATCACATCAGGTCGGTTTTCATCCACACGGACAAAAATAGAAGAAGAGGGGTGAATGGGAACATTGGCTGCCAAAGAAGCTTGTTCTTTGATTATTCTACAGAGAAATTTGAGTGTAAGTGGGAACCAAAACTCCTCCTCTCCTTCTCCCCCTCTGTCTACCTTCTCATTTTTGGTCGAGATAAATTCTCTGAGTTTACATTGCTTGTGTAGAGGTACTTTGCTTGTTCTGTGAATGGGGTTAATTTTTGTTTTTGTGTTTGCATTTTTTTTTTTTTCCCTACCCAGAATATCATGTTCATCAAAGACAAGCTCTTGATCAAAAGCTTTGATGTACATCTGAAAAAGGGTTAATAAAAAAAGAAAAGAGGGGAGGAAAAGGATAAAGAAACAAACCTCAACTTTCTCAGCCTCCGTTTTTCCTTTGTATTTTTCTTTTTCTTTTCCTTTTCCTTTGTCCTCTTTTTCTTGATCTTCTTTCATATCTTTTATCTTTTCTTCTTTCTTTTCTTCTTTCTTTTCTTCTTTTTTTTCTTCTTCTTTCTTTTCTTCTTCTTTCTTTTCTTCTTCTTTCTTTTCTTCTTCTTTCTTTTCTTCTTTCTTTTCTTCTTTCGTTTCTTCTTTCTTTTCATCCCCTTTCTGTTGATCTTTCTTTTCTTCTTCTTTCTTTTCTTCTTCTTTCTTTTCTTCTTTTTCTTCTTTTTTTTCTTCTTCTTCCTTCTTTTCTTTTTCTTTCTTTTTTTCTTCTTCTTTCTTTTCTTTTTCTTTATTTTCTTCTTCTTTCTTTTTTTCTTCTTCTTTCTTTTCTTTTTCTTTCTTTCTTCTTCGCTCCTGAACAGCCGCACCCTTGGAGTCCAAAAATTCAGAGACATAACCAATTGTCTTCTTCACAAGGTGGGCAAAGTCCAGCTCAAGTTGTTCTTCAACATCAAGATCTGGAACTTTCATTCCCTGCATAAATTACATGAGAAGGAAAAAAAAAAAAAAAAAAAAAAAAATTGGAACCGCCGTTTGAGCCATTCTGTTCATTTTCTCTGAACCGTGGAGAATAACATCAACAGGATCTTCCATCTTCAGTAAAAAGGCACCAATTGACTGCCCTTCTTCTCCTGTGTCCAAAAGAGGGGTAAGAGCAGGAACTGTCGCAAGAGACCCGCAAAGTTTGACAATTGTGGAATAGAAATCAGGGATGCTCATCATATCAAGGATGGAAACAGAGCGGAGATAGATCCCAAGGAGAGGAAGAAGACAAGATCTGCAGCAAAAATTTGGAATGAATTTAAAGAGCCTTTCAAGAGGGGGGAGGGGGAGAGAGAAGGCGTTTTGAGGGAGAGATTACTTTTGTAACACATTGCAAAGATTATTCCAACCAAGTGTCCATGAATTTGAGCCATCAATCAGAGCAACAATAACCTCCAAAAGCAATGTACTGACTTCGGGGTAAGAAAATCATGACAAAAAATTCAAAAATTAAACAAATCAACCTGAGTTTGGCTATGTCTTTTTGCTTCTTTTGAAATCTGTCGCGATCCCAGTGATTTGTATTATCCTAAAGCTGTGTTTTAGCAAAAAAAGAAAGAGAGAGAGAGGAAAAAATCGCCAAACATGGGCAGTTCCATAGCCAGTCCCCCCAGCCCAATATTTCCCCCCTTTTGCATTCTCTGCTGCCCTCTTTTGCTGAGCTGCGGCTTCTGCTTTTTTGTATAATTTTGTGTCATCTCTGTAACAAAGATATTTTTCAGTATCCTGTTGTTTTGTCTGTGATCTTTGTGTGATTGAGAGAGGGACCTGAGCACATCAAGCATTGAATCAACAGGTTCAATTTGTTCAATGATCGCAACAACATGAAGAAGATTTTCAATCAACAATGAGTCTGCCGCAATATCAACCACATCAGGTGCGCTCCTGTTTGAAATAAGGGTGAATAAAAAACAAAGCAAAAGAAAAAAAAGAAAAGAAAAGAAAAACCGAAAAATGGAGATAAGAGGTTTGCAAAGAGGAGAGAAAATACGAAGGGCTAATTCCTCCTCTGTTTCTCCTGGAGAAACAATCAACAAAGATTGAAAACCGAAGTTTTGATTCCCCAACTCCGATCCAAAAAGAGGAATTTGGAGGGAGGACCGCAAGAAAGCATCCCACCTCTTCCAAATCATGGAATATTTTGAGTTCGGATTGTCTGTCATGAAAAAGTCAGAAAGAGACCAAAAAAAAAAAAAAATGAAAAACTAAGAACCTTGGGAATCAATTGCTTTGGTTTTAATGACTGAACTCAGGGTACCCATGCTCTTGACCAAAAAATCGCTTAAAACCTAAAGGGAAGACGAATTCAGAACAAAGGAAACAACAAAAGAAAGATCTCCACAGACAGAAATACAGGGGATAAGAATAAACGAACCTTGCTTCTGTATGGAGTGAACTCCTTCCTTTCCACTACCTCCTCTCCTTGCTCCCTAAGTTGTTCATAATCCTCAAAAGTGACGTCTATTTCAATCACATCATTTTCCAATTCACTTAATTCTCTCAATTCACCAAAATACATTTGTGGGTGAAGTAACTTGCCCTGGTGGAATCAGAGTTTAATCCCCCCCCCCCCAAAAAAAAAAAAAAAAAAATTCAAACCTTGTACCTAAAACAACATGAAGGAGAGCTTTGCAAATGAGACAAATATGGAGTCAAGACAGACTCCTCGAACGACTGTCAAAGAAAAAGACAAAAATGGGGCAGAAAATTAATCATCACTTTTTTTTTTTTTTTTTTCATCTTCTCACCTGAAGGGAAGCATTTACTGAAATACTGGGAATGAAACAAGGGTAATAAGGGAGATAAGGAGTAGGCTCGTTGGCTGTCCCAAATTTCTGGCGAACAAAAGAAGAAAATGAAACATCCTGGAGCTGATTTTTGGTGTGAACCTTCCCAAAAATTTGGCATTTAGTGTTGTGGCGCCCCAATCCAATGAAGGGAATGAAAGGTGCAGAGCAGTCGATATCAAAAACAGCACCCTGATTTAATTGATTAGTTTGGTTGTTGTTGTTGCTGTTGTTGTTGGTTTGGTGGTGACTGAGGTTTTTTATTCTTCTTTTTCTTCTTTGTACCTGATCCTCTGAATTGAAACTGAAAGAAATCAGTTTTGAAATGAAGTCCACAGTGACCCCAATTACACCTGTGTTCAAAAAACAAAAAAATAAACGAGGGAAAAAAGGAACCACTAAGAAAAGGAAAATTACCTCCTTCCTCAAAAATTTTTTTCTTGTCTCCGTAATTTGAGACCCCATCTTGTGACAAAAGGTAACTCCTGTTGGAGAAAATTTGATTGAATTTTTGGCAAAAATTCAAAAAAAAAAAAAAAAAAAANGAATTTTTGGAAAAAATTAAAAAAAAAAAAAAAAAAAAAGAACCTCCCAATCCCATCAATACACCAAACAAAATAAGCCCCTCCTCTCCCACTCAACAAATTTGCCAAACTGCTACTCTCCACAAAATTCCCAACTCTCTGTGTGACAACACCCACACAGGCCGGCCATTTGGACACATGAATTTCAAATTTTTGGAGCCCCGCCAAGATGGGAGGCTCACCATAGATAAGAGTTTGTTTGTCGGTTGTGGTGATGAAACCTCCATCAACAATTCTTTCTGCCCCTTCGTGAACTCCCAACTGGAATTTTTCTCCACTGTCAAGCAAAGTTCCTCCTGGGTTTTATTTTTTCAGGTTAGGCTTTCTCTCACTTTCCCTTTCTCTTTCTCTCTCTCTCTGAAAATCAAAAAATTACCTGATTCTCTTGGAATCTCAGGAAGAGAGAAATGCACAGAAAATCTTGGCGATGTCATTGATGACAAAAAGCCAATCAATTTCAAACCTGCTGAGATTATTATTAGGATAATTTATTTGGCATGTAGGAGAGGAATATCTGTGTATGTTCATGCGTATGTATGTACATTTACAATCCCAATTTTTTTTTGCTTCCTTACCTGCCTCATCTTTTGGGGGAGAAGTTTCTTTTTCTTTCCCCTTGCGGTTTTTTAAAGAAATTTCAAAAGATAAGTTGAGCTTTTGAGTGAGGAGGTTCGCCAAAGAAATTTTGTGTCCCTCGGATCCACTGCAGATAGAATAGAGGATTGCTTTCACCTGCAGGATAATGAATAAAAAAAATACACATTAACAATTCAGAAAAGAGAGATTCGATTCACCTTTTTGAGTGTCTTGTTGGGGTTTTCAACAGAATTATCTTGACATAAAACAAGGAAAATATCAACCAATAGGGGTAAAACAACTTTGACAAAATAACCCTTTGAAAAAAAAGAAGATTTTCACACGAAGAAAAAAAATGAAAAATGAAAAGGCAAGAAAGAGGGGGAAGTGCTTCAAAGCTCTTCTCTTACCTGAAGGTCTTTGGAGTGGGCGGCACACCACAATAGCTCAAGACAATCTTCCAGTTCTTCTCCACTTGCTTTCAACAGGGATTTGAGAACAGCATCCAGCAAGCCAGATGTCTCTAACATCTGAAGAGCATGTCTGCAAAAAAGAAAGAGATTAATGAAAAGGTGTAAAAAAACGGGTCATTATCAAAAAAAAAAGAAAAAAAACTTATTTCCAAGAGAAACAGTGCCAACAACTCTTAAAGTTCGATCTCCTCTCACTGAAATCTTTTCATAGTTCGTTCGCTTGACCAAATCAACACAAAAATCAGGCTGGGCTTTCAAAACAAGACACAAAAATCGAATTTGGGAATTGTAACGGGGAGTGTTGGGAGGAACACGACAGACTTGTTCATACAAAGTCACCACATCCCTGGAGGTTTTTTTGTTCAGTTAAAAAATTGGGAAAAAAAAAGCAAAGCATCTTTAAAAAAAAAAGAACTAACTCAGAGGAGAGCTTCACAAGAGGGAGCAAAGAAGGGGCACGATGGGTTCCCTCAACCAAAAGATCAACCAAAGGACCTAAACCCACAGTTTTTTTCTCCACCAAAAGACATCTGCTGACAGAATCAAAGAGCTTTTGGAAGCATTCCTCTGAGTGGCAAATTTGCAACAAAAGAATGGAACTCATTGCAAAGGATAAGGGAAAGGTCTTGGAGTTGGATCCTCTTTTCAAGAAAAAGGTAAAAACATCTTCACAAAGATGTTGATTTGACTATTTTTCATGAAAAGAAAAGTTTGAGAGAAAGAAAGCAGAAGGAAGGAGACGAAAAGTTTTTTTTTTTGAAAAAAAGAAACGAGAAAAAAAAGAAAAAGAAAAAGAAAATAGACCTTGCTGACATTCAAGAGAGCCGTCTCCAAATCTTGGGCCGCAAAGTCAGCCACCTCCCTCGCTTTTACCAAAGCAGGGAAAAAGACCTTTTTGAGCTTAGAGCACTTTGTCAAATGCTTTACAACAGAGGGATAGAAAGAGAGAGAGGAGAGAAGAGGCGGGATCGTCACCAATGATGAGATCTTGGCTCCTTTGCGAGAGGCCACAAAGTTAGGGATGGGCTCGCCGATCCATTGAAACTTCACATCAGGATGAGGAAAGGAAGCGGTCACTTCAGCTGACATAACAGAAGCAGAGACAGGAGTGAAGTCAATGTGCTTATGAAATTTCGATCTGGATTTCACTCCTGGGGAAAAAGACCCAGAGAAAACTTCAAAAAGGCTCTGGAGGGAAACAGAAAATGAAAAAAGAGATTATTTGTGAAAATCCACCAAAAGAGAAAGGAATGATTACCCGATCACCAGCCCACACTTCTCCCAAATACAATTTTAAACTAAAAGTATTCGAGGCTTGCTAAAATTAAAAAATAGTTAATCAATGAGTAAATAGTCGACGAATAAATAGTTAATTTTCAAAAGGAATCAGAAGGAGAAAGAAATACCGCAGCTGCGGTAAAGGTAATAGCAACTCCAGAAATGCACATTGGGATGTCTGCAAAAAAACGATGGCAAGTAACGTACTTCTGATTCTCCGACAGCCCGTGACCTAAAATGCAAAGAAAAGAAATAAGGAAATGTTACTCAAGACAACAACTAAAACAATGACAACAATAAAAAAAAAAAAAAAAAAAAAAAAAAAAAAAAAACACACCGTGTGTAACAGTCTCAAAACCATCTTTAACGTAATTAAGACCAAGAGAGTGTGGGTGACTGGTAAAAAAATCAATGGTCTTTTTCCTGGGCGCTGATTTCTTTTTTTCACCAGGAACGGAGAGCCCCCCCCCTAATCGACCAATTGGCTCCCCAAAAGCTCGAGAAAAGGCAAGACTGGAGAGAGGGGTGTGATCTAGAGAAAAAGTGTTTGAGAAAAATGGTGTTCAAAAAGCGACACCCAAGAGAAATCACAAACTGGATTGTTCTGACTCTGATGTATGCAAAGCATCAAAAAGGCTCGTTGATAAGATCTCAAATCCATTCAAATCAGCCACAAAATAATATGCATTTTCCTGTTTGATGAAAGTTGTTATTGCTTCTGAAGTTCTGGTAAAAAGAAGCTGGATTTTGGGTGGTGACCTCATTTTGCAAGCGGGAAAGCAACAGATTTCCAAGCTCTACAGTGGGACGGTTTTGAAGAAGAGCAAAAGAATGTTTAATGATCTCCCTTTGTCCCACGACCGTCCGAGCAAAGCAATCCAACATCTTGTCTGCGGTTTCTGAAAAAGGAGAAAGACTCAGTTGGCTGCTTGGAATGTAAATGAAAGGAAAAACCTCAAACCAGCCAGATGTGGACTTGATCGAACAAGAACATATACAAAAGAAGACTTGAGGTTTCCAAGACTGCCCAAACGATCTGCGTTCAATAATTTCTGAAAAAAAAGTTTTAAAAAAAAAATTCCAAAACACTTTTGGGAACCATCCAAAAACCAAACCTCCAAAGTGTCCAGTGAGGCAGCCTCCAACATCGCTGTACACACAAAAATAAGTGCAGACTGAATGTCTGATGGCGAAAAGGATACCTCAGTCGCAACACACATCGAAGATTGCTCGTCAAATTGAAAAGATTCACAAAGAGATTGCCCCAAAACTTTCATCAGTTTCACCAAGTTTTGAGATCGGAGGAGAACCTCTTCATCCCCTTTTTCCTTTGCCATTTCCTCCTTGTCTTGTTGTTGTTGTTGTTGATTTTGAGCGGCGACTGGTAGTTCCACTTTGCCTTTTTTCTTGAATTTTTTTTGGGGGTTGTAAGAGGAAGAGGAAGAGGAAGAGGAGGGGGAAGGGGAAGGGGAAGAGGAGGAGGAGAAGGAGACGGATTGGAGAGCCCATGGGAAAATAGAACGGAAAATACTCGGCATGATGGGATTGGTTAAAATTGCCTCCATTCTGAGAGGGAGAGAGAGAGAAAGAATCAGCGATTCCATGAAAATGAAAAGGAATAGAATGAGAGATGGCTAACCTCAAATTGACCACAAGATCAAACGATCGGGCTCGAAAGTTGGGGACCGAGGAGCAAGAATGAGAAAGTAAATCAGAGAATGATTCCACAAAATTTTGCTGGAGAAAAAGTTAGCTGTTAGAGAAAAAGGAGAGGAGAGAAAGGGAAAGGCACATTTTCGAGAAGACGAAGATAGCTTTTTTCTCCCAAAAGATCTTGCATAAAGCTCCAGAAATGGTTTGAGTTCCCAAAAACAGTTCCATCCGACTATTTTGGTAGATAATTTTAGTTTTGGAGAAAGCAAAAGGCAAAAGAGAAGCAAAACCTTCTGCAATAATCGACACACAGATGGGAGAGCGCTTGTGGACCAAGATGGGGAAGCAGGATTCAAGAAAGAGCACAAAAATCGAGACAATTTTCTTGAAATGGGACAAAAAGATTCCTTTGGGGAAACAGAAATGAGAAATTTGATGAGAACTATAGGGGCCAATTTTTTTTAAAAATGTGCAAACCTCTTCCCCCTCGGCGAGGCTATGGTTGTGGTGTCGAGGAAGTGGAGCAGAGAAGCGAAGACCAGAAGCATCGACACCTTTTTGAAGAAAGGGAAGTTGAGGAGAAAAGACACAAGAAGAGAAAGAAAGAAAGAAAAACCTGTTTCTTTTTCCTCCCCCCCCTTGTCCTCCTTTTTTTTTCTGGTTAACTTCTTCCACTCAGCTTTGCAAGCATTGGAATTTTGCAAAGGGGCTTCATTGGTGCAAATCTCAAGTAATGGAAAAACAAGAAACAAGGCTCCTTAAAAATATTTCGGGTGACTAAAACCTCAAGAAGAGACGAAAATAGCAAGAAAAACAAAAAAATAAACGAACAAACAAACAAACAAACAAAAAAACAAAAAAAAAGGAAAAAAGAAAAAGAAAAGAAACCTTCGTCAAACGGCTGTTCATCTGCCAAGTTGACCAACTTATCAACAATGACATCAGCAGCCACATACCTGAGAAAACTGATGATGAGAAAAAAGTATGTACATTAAGACACAACCCGTCAAACCTGTCAAACAACCAACGATAATCGGTGGTGGTGGCGTTGGCCAAGTCGATATTGTTCGGAGAAAAAAGTTGGTTCATCATTTCCAACAACTTAACCCTCAAACCAGAGGAAGGAGAAGCCCTAAAAAAGAAGATGGGTAAAGGAGAAAGGACAGAAAGAGAAGAACAAAAGAAAATGACCTCATTGATTTGGCGAGAAGGTGCTCAAAGAAAGGAGTCGCAAGGAGCTCACCCACAACGTCTTTCCTACATACGTTTTGGTGAGAAAGAGAGGAGGAAGTTAAAAAAAGGAGATGTTTACATTGAGGTCGAGAGGAGATCAGGGAGGATATCAAGGCAAAGGATAATCAGCTCAAGTGGAGCTGAAAATTTCTCCGCAAGAAGGCTGTCCAACAGACACAAAATGATACCAACGTCACTTCTACTGGCTTCCCAATCTGACAAAAATAGATAAAAATGAGAAATGAGACACGACAACAGAAAAGGTGTTCTCTTTAATTTTTTACCTTCTCCAAAATCCATCTCCAAACCTTGATCTTCACTGTGAGATAGGCGGCTGAGCCAAAAAAAAAATGAGACAAAACAAAAAAGAAAAGAAAAACTAAAAGCTCTTTCACTTGTTCTAACCTCTTCACATACGGAGCATCTAAAGAGCCCGTGAGGGGGTGTTTACCTCCTCTCCCCCCCAGATAGTCAAAATTTTTTGAAAGAGGAGAATCTTTGGAAGAAACAGGAGAAGGGGAGGAAGAGGAAGCAGAGGAGGAAGCGGAAGAAGAAGAGGAAGAAGAAGAGGAAGAAGAGGAAGAGGAAGAAGAGGAAGAGGAAGAAGAGGAAGAGGAAGAAGAGGAAGAAGAGGAAGAGGAAGAAGAGGAAGAGGAAGAAGAGGAAGAAGAGGAAGAGGAAGAAGCCAAGGAAGAAGGAGGAGAGGAAGAGGAAACAGAAGAGCTCTTTTGAATTTCTGGAGGAAAGGTAAGTCAAAGCAAAATAAACAAACGAAGAGATCAAAAAAAATCACCTTGTTGAGGATAGAGAAGAGGATGAAGAACCATCGGAACCAACGCAGAAGGGGTAGAGCCATCACTCGGAGGAATAGGAAGAGGATCGATAATTTTTAAAAAAACATGATAAGGAAAATGACGTTTTCTCTTTTTTTCACACTCCTCACATAGATCGTACTCCTAGGTTGAAAAATGAATTGAGAGGGAAGGAGAAAAGGAAAGGGAAGGGAAGGGAAGGGAAGGGAAGGGAAGGGAAGGGAAGGGAAGGGAAGGAAACGTACTTGACAATTGATGCACTTGTATCTCACCCCTTGAATTGCCTTCTCACACTCCCGGCAAATAACATTGTGTTCCTTATTTGGTTCACTCCCTCCTGCTGAAGCGTAAAGATTCCTCAACAAAGGACAAACCTAAAAAAAAGGCGAGGGAGAGAATTGACGAAAGAAAAGAAAAGCAAAGGAGGGAGGGGGAAAAAATCGAAAGAAAACCTTTCCGCGCCCAGCCACCTTTGGAGCAAGAGGAAGGGGTTCGTGTAAAACAACAAACAAGTCTTTTGCATGAGACACAGAGGAATCTGTTCTTAAAAGCTTCTCGCACCCTTCACATAAATCAAAATCAACAGTGTTCACGGACCGAAAACGAGTCCCACGAATAGGAAACATCCCACAGGATGAGCACTTGCACCCAGGATGTGCAACAGTGTCCTTGTCTCCGCTGTTGTTGTCTCGGACCCTCCTTGATACGGCTTGGAAGAGGAGGAGAGACCAAAGGAGGAGAGAAAAGGAAGAGGATGGAGAGGAACTGAAAAAAGGAGAATGAGCTTCAACCTTCCAGCTGGAGACAACAAAACATACACATCACAGACACAGACGCACAGCCACGCATGCATACCTGTTTGCTTCGATAGAGGTAAGAAGAGAAGAGTAAACAATTTCCAAATTTTTTGCGTGAGATTTGAGGATCTCTGCTTCGATAAGAGCAAACAAATCCTACAAAAAATTAGGATGATCTTAAAAAAAAAGAAAAGAAAAAAAAACCTTTTGAGGGAACATGTTCCGCACCGAAATGGGAGGCACAAAATAGGTCTCTGCACACTTCAGCAACCACCCATTCCGCTCTTCTTCGGTAAAACGTGAACCAAGCAAAATCATGACAACACGGAACCCAATCTCAGTAAGATCAGGACCATTGTACAAACACAAAAATGAGATTAAGTTCTTCATCTTCTTCCCAAATTTTTCTTTGTCATTGCCTTCCACCGCTTGATCCTAAAGGCTTCAAGCTGAACAAAAAGAAAGAAAGAAAGAAAAGAAAGAAAGAAAGAAAAGAAAAAGAAAGAGAAGAGAAAGGGGGTTAAAACCTTCTCTTTTTTGTCCTTTTCTTCATCATTGTCAAACTCGAATTGAGGGAGCTTATCTTCAAGGTTCAGCAACAAACCACAAAGAGCCCGAATGCAATACCTCCACCTAGATTAAGGGAAAAGTAAGGTTTTCTGATTTTCTTTTCTCACAAAAGAAAATTGGTTCAAGCTAAAACGAACCTGCACAACTTGGTGGTTTCATTCACAACATAAACACCAGCCTTCTCCTTCGCTTCTTTGTCGTCCGTGTCCAAAGAAAGAGAGGCTCTTTCTTTCCCCTTCCCCTTTTTGCTCTTCTTTTCCTTGTTCTCTTTCCCTTTTTCTTCCCCTTCTTGCCCATCCCCCTTGTCCCCCCGCAAAATACGAGTGAGTGTACCCCTAGAACAAAAAATAAATAAACAAACAAACAAAGGAAACAAGAAACAAGAATTCTCTACCTGCGGAAGCGACCAAAAGATGGGGGAGCAGCGGTCTTTTTCGTAGTATTAGTAGTAGTAGTAGATAGTAGTACCCCCCTGGACCCTACTGCGTCCATTGTTTCCACAAGGCTTTTCAACTCTTCCACATTCTTCAATGAGTTTCTTTCTATCAACTTTCGGTGATAGATACTCTGAGCAGTCCGACAGCGGTCCACCGCAGTTGTCACAGACTCCTTGAAAGAGTCTACCACAACCTGAAGCTCTCGCATTGTCACATCGTCAAGCAGATCCTGGGGAAAAAAAGAAAAGAAAAAAAAAAGGAATTATTGAGGGGTGTTAAGGTTAAAATCTCAGTCACAGGGAAGAGACTTACATGAACAGCATTTCTGGTTGATTGCACCTCGTAAAAAGCATCTTGTAACTCGACCTAGAAAAAAAAAAAAAAGCAAAGAAAAATAAGAAAAAAAAGAAAAAAAAACTTTGCCGCCTTGCCAAACCTCCGACTTATGAAGCTCCGTTGTGGAAATCTCTTTCCACGATGGGAGTCCGGCGATGGACTCCATCCCAGACAAACAACAATCCACTTCACAATCTTGGCGGCCTTTGTTTTTTGGCACTACTGTCACGCGGATGTATCGGTAGGCAAAGGGCCCATGGAAGGTGAATGTGCTCTCAAAAGGATAGACTCCATTAATTTTTGTGGGAAACCAATTTTCTTCAGCAATCAACCCAGGAAAGGCATTAATTGTCTCCAATGACCCCTGAAAAAAAATTGGGTTTGAGAGGGTTTGAGATTCATGAATTATTTGCAATAATAAATTCCCAAATCAAACCTCAACTGTAACACAGAAGGCTGTATCAGGCATAGTAAATCTGAGCTTCACGGAAACACTCACAATTTGTTTCTGTGATAACACCTCCACCACAAGATTGCCACATCGCAAAGGACTGGAAGACAAACTGCGCAGTCTCACAACATTGTTTGTGATGGAGGAAACAACGGGAACCACCCGAACGATGGAAGTCGGGAGAGGGGAGACAGGAAGATCTCTGCTTTGTTTGGTTAGTCAAGACGGTTTTTGGCTTTTCATTTACTTGAGGAAGAAAGAGAGAGAGACAGAGAGAGAGAGAGAGTGGATCTGTCATTTAACATTTGGAACTGGTAAGGTTCGAGAGGGAGATCCCTGGAGAAAAACGAAAATGAGAACAAAAAAAAAAAAGCTCTTGCTTTCTTCCATTTCATTTGGTTTTTTTTTACCTCACTCCAAAATGAGTATTGAGAGCGCTGTAAGTTTCGGAGCGATTCTCATACAAATTTTTCCCAGTTCTCTCCAATAGCTTCAAAATGGAACTTGCAGCTTTTGGGGGGTCGGCATCCCACCCCCTAAAAATAAAAGGAACCAAGGATCAAAAAAAACAAAGAGGGTGAGGGAAGGGGAGGAAAGGGAAGAAAACAAAAAGAAATGAAAAGAAGAACCTTGAAACAAGAAGAATAATTTGGTTAATTGACATGGGATTGCTGCTTGAGTCAATGACAAGTGGTAAAGCACGAAGGGACTCATGCAAAACTCTTTTTTTTCAAAAGCAGGGGGGGAAATGTAAGAGGATTGATTTCTTTGACTTTGTTTTTTTGTTTTTTGTTTTTTGTTTTCTTCACCTCTTTCTGAATGACAAATCAAATGTTCTGGAGGCAACAACCAACAACTCAAAGGCCTTCACTGAAGATTGTCCTCGCCCATGTCCAAAGGCGCTGGGTGTGGACGGGTAAGATAAAAAGTGAATGAAATCTTCCCGATTTTGAGCAACAAACCTCAAAATAAAAGAAAAGAGATCAAGAGTAGGAACCACCTGTACAAGAGGTGATGAGAAAACCGAACAAAAGAGCATAAGAAAGAAAAAAGAAAAAAGAGAATGAATAGGGGGGACCTCATAAAAAAGTCGAGCAGAACTGAGAAGGAGGGAAGCAAGAGTGAATTGAGCCACACTCCTCACTAAAGAGCTCACTTCTAAATTTTCACTCCAGCTCAAAACCTAAAAAAAAAGAGAAATAGGTAAAGGCGAGGTGAAAAAGAGAATAAAATTGAAATTTGCGTTTTTTCAAAAACTGACCTGTTGGACAACAAAAACAGATTGTCTGGAGGGAAAAAAAGAAGGGTTAGGCGAAATTTTTGGAGTTAAGAAGGGAATGAAAACCTGTGGCTGAGCAAAACAGAAGACTGGCCTTCCAGAGTAGAGGATACGGAAGAAGAAGAGGATGAGGAGGAAGAAGAGAAGAAAGAGGAAGGGGAGGAAGGGGAGGAAGGGGAGGAAGAGGGGGGGGAGAAAGAATAAAGACGAATGCGAAGAGAAGGGGAAGAGGAAGAGGAAGAGGAAGAGGAAGAGGAAGAGGAAGAGGAAGAGGAAGAGGAAGAGGGAGAAGAGGAGGCAGGAGAGGAGGGGGGAGGGGGAGAGGAAGAGGAAGAAGAGGAGGCAGGAGAGGAGGGGGAAGGGGAAGAGGAAGAGGGAGAAGAGGAAGAGGGAGAAGAGGAAGAGGGAGAAGAGGAAGAGGAAGAGGAAGAGGAGGAAGAGGAAGAGGAAGAGGAAGAGGAAGAGGAAGAGGAAGAAGAGAAGGAGGAAGGGACTGGGTTCTCTTGGGGATCATCTCCACCCAACGAGATCTGGAGGGATTCAGGGATCAAGAAAAGAAAAGGGAAAAGGAAAGGGGAAATAAAAAAAAAAATAAAAAAAAAAAGGAAAAATAAAAAAAACCCGCTCAATTTCAAACCGCAAAGTCGAACAGGAAAAATTCACAGGAATCGACAACTCAATCCCCTCTCCTGTCTGCACAAAACGACCCCTGTCTTTCTTTTCCCCATCCCCCACCCCCAATTCCACCCCCTCAAAAATAACATAACTCGTTCCAGAAACCCCCAAACCAACCACTTTCACACGAAAATAACAGTTTAAATCGGATAAATTGGTCACTTCCGGGATGAAAAATCTTATTCTTGACATTCTCACCGGACAGTGGGGATCAGAGAACATTAAGGTCGTGGTGGAGCTCTCTGAAAGTTTTTCGATTTTGTTTTTTTCTGGGACAAGCGTTTCTTTTAAGGGAAAGGTCAAAGAAAGGAAAGAAGAAAAGGGGAGCTCGACAAGAACAAACCAGATTTTATGACAAAAAAGAGATCGAGAATATTGTTGATAGAGAATTCAATAGGTTCACTCTCCAAAAGAAAAAGTTCTTTTGGACTGAGCTTCTTCTGTTCTTCGATGAGCTGCAAACTTTCCTCCTCCTTTTCCTTTTGTTCAACTCGCGGACTCTTCGCCCCTCGAGGGCTGATTGGCCCGGTGGCAGTACTTGCCCTCCTCCTCCGTTTGAAGAGGCCCAACATCTCGACACCCAAACAAAAGAAAAGGAAAACTCGCACAACCAAAGAAACAACACGCCAGAACTGAATTCAGTGATACAAAAAACAAAAAAAAAAATTCCAAAATGTATGGATTTTACATGCATCGCACAAAATATCTGGACCAAAAAATTAAGGGAGCTAGATGATGCTAAACGGCGCCGTCATTTCCGCCATTGGCGACATTGTTTGTCTCGCTTTGTTTTTTGGTTTCTTCTCTTTCAAAAATTTGTCAAACAAGGGCTGAATTTCATTTAAAAAAAAATCGAATTGTTGGCCCGCCACTCTCCTCCTCGTCCTCTTCCATATCTTCATCCTCCTCCTCCTCCTCCACAATGGCGAGGAGATCGACATACTCCATCTCATCTGTCTTCTTGGTCAGCTCGGAAACCATCTTGGGCAGTCTCGCTCGGTGCTTGGGCATCAAGCCGTTCCAAATTTGGCTATTTCCTTGAAACACCGCTCCAATTTCGATCTTCCATTTGTCAGACACAAAATTGAGGAAATCTTGGAGAGACATGTCACCCTCCTTGACTTCCCACCGGTCCCAAATCGTCCCATAGAGACCCTTTGCAATCTTTTCCTTCTTCACCTCACCAGGTTCCGAAAGAGTAAATTGTGGGAGAGAGAGGTTGAAGAAGCAACTCTTATACTGCTCGAGCTTCGCTCCATTCATGATCTTGATCAACTCCGCAGCTGCAAGCCCAGAGACCACGGCCGTGGTGGCTGCAATCGCAGGGATGATGCGCCCAGCGATCTTCTTGGTCTCATAGCGATCGATCTCGGGGATGGTGTAAACACGAGCGCGGAGGTTGGCAATCGAATTGATGCAATCAATGTGGAAGTTGGAATCATCATCTTTCTCAAAATCAACAGCCTCCAATTCAGCGGGGAAGCCCGCCTTGACGAATTCTTCCAACTTTTCAACATACTTGGCAATAGCCTCGTCGCTCACCTTGTCCTGCTTCGCTTCCTCTGCTTTCTCGGCACTCACAGACTCATCGGTTTCCACGTTTTTCTTCTTAGGGACAAATTTGGGCACAGGGGAGCTCTTCACCATCTCCATGATGGTGTTTTCATCACGAACCGCCGGGAGCTGCCAAACAAAAGCCCAGAGATTCGCAAAAGACACAATGAACTGTCGATGCAAGGGGTCCGACGCGCTGAAATTGAGAGCATGAGGCTGGCGTTTTGGGTTGGACCAGAACAACTTGCCGTTGTCAACGGTGTGATCAGCTGGGAAAAGGAGGAGGAGTTGGTTGGGCTCGTGATTGAAGTATTTCTCCCACTTGAGACGGGCGTAGTCGACGCAATCCTGGAAAGTCTTGGGGCGTCGATCCAACAGCTTGGCCAAAATCCAAGGCTTCAGGGTACGCACCTTTGGGGAATGGAGAAGACTGAGAAGGTTCTGTGTGTTTTTGAACTGGCGGAAGAGGTTTGGTTTCTCGACAAAGTGGTTTTGAAACGCAAGGGCACGCGCCCACTGCACGCAATGATTGATTTCATGAGGAAACGACTTGATGGTACAAAATGGGACATCCTTCGATATGGGATCATTCTGCTGTGAATAAGTCTCTGTGATGAACGGGACAATCACTTGCACATGCCCTTTTGTTCCCATTGTGCCAGACTCGATGAGAGGTCGCTGGGCAATGGTGATTCGGTGATCGACATATTTTCGCGCCTCCAGGTTATCCAACGCATTCAACACACAATCCATGCTCTCAAAGAAGGCATCGGTGTAGATATCCGCCGACTTGGGATCGACGCGTCGCTTGTGGGCATCGATAACCATTGAGGGATTCATTTCCAATGCCGAGCCCTTGGCGGTCAACGACTTAGGCTTTCCGATGTGTGCATCACGGAACAGAAATTGCCGGTTCAAGTTGCTTCTCTCGATATGGTCGTCATCTGTGACAGTGAGCTCCCCCTTTCCAGTGCAACACCCCATCATTGCCAAGGTTTTGAGCAGCTCACACCCGATGGCCCCAGCCCCAACCATGAAAAGACGAAGGTTTTGGAGCTTCTCGGTCATCTCAGCTGAGATAGCGATATTCTGGGCGTCATAACGGGACCCGCTGGGCTCGGTACCCCTTGCAGGAGCGATCTCACGGAAATCGAGGTACAGGTGTTGGTTCAAAGGGGTGAATTTCCCGCTCACGCACTTAAGAATCTCCTGGCCGGCTACGCCACCCAAAGACGTTGTAAGAGGGGCTAACTCCCCTAACCACACATGTGAAAGGAGTTCAACAAGCTTTGTGTCCAACTCAACTTTCAAAGAATCCGCATTGATCTTCTGTGCATGTTTGACTACTTCGGAGGCGTCATCTGAAAGAAAGAAATGAGGGAGAGTAGTATGAAGAAAAGGAAAAAGGAAAAGGAAAAGGAAAAGGAAAATCTTTGATCAAATATTTGAAAAGGCAATTACCTGCATTCCAAGGACGTGGCCACTTTTGCTTGTCATCAAAGAACGCATTCACAGCGCGAAATGCGATGTGAATTTGGGGCGGAGCATCAAGCTTTCCAAAATCACAAAACAAAAGCTCCGGATTCTCGAGGGATTCAGAAAGTTTTTTGTGGGAAACTTTGACAACCTCTTTGACCTGCTGGATGATCCCAGTCCCTTGAACGTAGTCAGCCGAGGAAGAGGAGTCGTGCTTGATTACAATCTCACTTGGATTTGGGGTCGATTCGATTGGGTAATAGTGGTTGCCATTGAGCTCCGAGGGCCCCTTCACTTCTCGGAAAGTGATCCAATCACCTGCGTCAAGTCCGTGAATGTGATCCTGGAGGCATTTAATGGTGGTCTTTTCTCCTTTCGTGATCCCTCCAATGATAACTTCCTTCAACTCCTCCCCATCTTTGTCGTAAACATCAAAATTTTCCCCAACACCCACGAAGAGGCTTGTGAAAAGACCACGGACCTCGGAAATAACCAATTGGATGTTGTTTCGGTGGCAAAAATCACTCACTTGGACCTGAGATTAAGAGGGGGAAAATCCATGGTGAGGGAGAAGAGAGAATATCAAAATTAGAAAAACAAAGAAACCTGCTTTTGAAGAGGCTGGTTACAAAGACAAACAACAGAAAAAGGCCTCAACAAAGAAAGATCCGCAAAAATGTCCCTGTTGGAAAACAAAAGGTGAGAGGGAAGTTTTTTTCCTCCTCAAAGGAGGGCTGGGAAGATGTGAGGAGGGGAAAATTAAAGAGGAAAGACAAACTTGGTATTGGCCGAGACGTTGGTGTAGGGATTCAATTCTTTCACTCTCTGAGCAGAAATAACAGCTCGATTTTGACCAATATCCTTTTCTCCAGCGTAAAATTGGGTGGAAAGATCAAAGGAAGAAATATTTTCTGTGTCATTCAAAACAAGCTCCCTCACTCCAGCTAAAGCGACGTTTTTCGCAATCTCAACACCCACACCCCCCAACCCACAAATCAAAACAGAGGCTTTCGCCATCTTCTCCATAGCCTCCTTTCCGTACACATAGTATTGACGGGAGTACAAATCATGATCAATTTCTTGAGCATCAGCCATGGTCTGTTTGTGTATGTGGAGGATCTAGCACTTCAACACTCTGACTTCGTAACAAAAAAAAAGAAAGGATGTCGGCTCTGTTTTTTTGAACCTCAAAGTGGGTTTGTTGGGGGCGATTTTTCGCTGATGATGATAAGCCATCTTTTTTTTTTATTTTTAGCGCCCTTAATTATTGATGAAAAATAAAACAAAAGTATTTTTGTTTTATTCGAAAAATACACAAAGAAAGGGGAAAGAAACTTTTGCCAGAGCTCTCTCTTTGCCTTTCTTTTGGAGGGGATGGAGGTTAGAACAGCCCATTTCGTTCTGTTGTTTGTTTGGTTGGCATGTTTTGTTGTGTCTCCCTTGCAGGTTTTTTCTTGTTTTTCTTTTCCTTTACTTTATCTTCCTTTTCTCAAAAAAAAAACAAAACAAAATAAACAAAAACAAAAACAAAAACACAAAACCAATCCAAAACAAATACTAGGCCAATCAAATTCGCCCTCCTTTTCGAACGAAAAAGTCTGAGACCCCATCCCCTTCTCCCTCCCCCTCCCCCTCCCNCTCCCCCTCTCCCTCCCCCTCTCCTTCTCCTTCGACAACCACCGCAGTCTACCCAACCCCTCCTCCAGTCCACCACCCACCTCGAAAACCACGAGCGCTGTGGATTGGAATTGTGTTGAGTTGCTCTTTTTTGTTTGTTTTGGGGATCTTTCTGGCCTTCTCACAGAAAGTCTTTGAGCTCCCTCCTCTCTCCAAGGGGAGTCGGATAAGAGAGGGGAGGGGGAGGTGGGAGGAAGAGGGGAGGGAGTGGGGGGATAAAAGAGGAGGGGGGGGAGAGGAGGATGAAGATGTAATTCCGCTTGTGTACATGGAGGAAGAGGGGGAGGAGGATGACGATGATGAAGAGGGAGAAGATATTTATGGTCGCTCTTGGAGTAGGGTATAAGGAAAGAAAAAGGGGTGAGAGAACTCTATTGGAGGAGAGAAAGGTGTTTTTGAAGGAAAACTTCTTTATTTTTTGTGCTGATGGGAATGTTTTGGTGGAGGCTCACATTTGTTTGTTTGCCCTCACAACAAAAATGAACGTTTCCCTCTTTGTATTATTTCTTTCCTTTCTCTGGGTGAGGGCAATTGTTCCGCTCTTCCCTTGTTCTTTGTTTCATATCTGGTTTCAAACCCAGTGTAGACTTCCTGCAGATAGTCTGCTCTTGTTCTGTGGCTTTTTTGAATTTGTAATCATCTCGTCCTTTTGTTTCTTTCTTTCTCAAATTCACCTTCTTTATTCCAAAAAAAACAAACAAAAATCAATTGTTCCCCTTCAAATTCACCCTCTCTGAAATCTCTTGGATACTCGAATAGATTTCTTCTTTCACTTCTTCTCCCCTCCCACCCGCCACCAACAACAAATCATAAATCATTTGTGAGTTACCCATGATATCGACATGATCTCCGGTTTTCGTTCCCCCTCTGTTTTTGTCAAGGGAAATCAAAAAGAGATCAAAAACAAATTCAAAAAAAAGAAAGAATGGTTGAAAATGCAAACCTTAAAACCTCTAATCCCTCCTCTCTGAAGGTAGCTGGGGTATCAACAAGTTCTTTAGTGACGATTTTTACCTTCCCTGGGTTAAACGGCAATGAAGGATCAACCCACCCCTTGAAAAAGTGAAAAAAAATTAGGGATCCATTCGCTCCCCCACTCCCCCACCCAGTAACTCCCTCTTTTCCTCAAGAACATCAATCTCGCTTACCTTCGCACACATGTATCCAAGAGAAACAAGAGGGACTGTCCCGTCCCCATCTGAATTAGCTACACCGTTTTGTCTTGCGCATTGGTCATCAAATGTCGACCAGGTTTTCAGTGAAAAACGGACAGTTTCTCCACTCGCTTCTCCGTGCTGGTGGGGGTTGTTGTTGTTGTTGTTGTTGTTGTTGTTGTTGTTGTTGTTGTTGTTGTTGTTGTTGTTGTTGTTGTTGTTGTTGTTGTTGTTGTTGTTGT
>MUHK01001882.1:0-29580 GCA_002151225.1 Paramoeba pemaquidensis
GACAATGTTAGCTAGCTATTTGATCAAAGAGGGTGGGTGGGGAAAAAGATTTTGTTTCAATTAATATTCTCTTGATAGTGTGGCAACCAGATTGGGAGCCGTTTCTGGCACACCCTTTGCCAAGAGCACAGCATTAACTCTGAAGGAGAGTATATTGGTCATCGCGACGAGGAGTTGGACCGAGCGGATGTGTTCTTCCATGAAGCGGATGCTGGGAGATATGTTCCTCGATCAGTTCTTGTGGACTTGGAACCAGGGGTAATTGAAAGCATTCAAGGGACATCTTATGGTTCTTTGTTTCGCCCGGACAATTTTGTTGTTGGGACTAGTGGTGCTGGTAACAACTGGTAAGACTATTTTCTATCGTGTTGATTTGTTTTTTTGTTTGTTTAATTCGTTTTATTTTTCCTTCTCTTTTTTCTTATTTTTTCTCCCAATAAAAGGGCTAAGGGACACTACACAGAAGGAGCAGAGATGGTTGAAAATGTTTTGGAGGTGGTCAGGAAGGAAGCCGAAAATTGCGATTCCTTGCAAGGATTCCAATTGACGCACTCTCTTGGAGGTGGGACTGGTTCCGGTCTTGGGACTCTTCTCCTCTCCAAGATTCGTGAGCAATACCCTGATCGCATGATGTGCACCTTCTCCGTTGTCCCTTCTCCGAAAGTCTCGCAGGTGGTGGTAGGTAAAGAATCTTTTCCTTCCATTTCCATCTTTGTTTTTTGAGAACTCAAAAATACAACTCAAAGAGTCTCCCCAATAACTTGTTATTAACTGCACTCACTTCAAACAGAACCCTACAACGCCACTTTGTCCTTTCATCAGCTTGTCGAAAACGCTGATGAGGTTTTCTGCTTTGACAACGAAGCTTTGTATGAGATTTGCCAAAGGACTTTGAAGATGCAAGCTCCCACATACCCCGACTTAAACAATCTCATCTCCCAAGTGATGAGCGGTATTACCTGCTCCCTCCGTTTCCCTGGCCAGTTGAATTCCGATCTCCGCAAGTTGGCCGTGAACTTAGTCCCCTTCACAAGGCTTCATTTTTTTTTGGTTGGGTATGCTCCACTTTTTGCTGACAAGCAATTCCAGAAGCTGTCTGTCTCAGAGTTGACGCGACAGATGTTTGATCCAAAGAACATGATGGCAGCCATCAACCCCAAAGGGGGAAGGTACCTCACCTCCGCCATCACCTTCCGTGGGAAGGTTTCCACCAAAGAAGTCGACGACCACCTCTTCAAGCTCCAGAAAAAATCGTCGGATATGTTTGTTGACTGGATCCCCAACAATATCAAATCTTCGGTTTGTTCGGTGGCTCCTCCCGGTCTCCCCATGTCTGCCACGTTTGTCGGGAACTCGACGTCTATCCAGGGGGTGTTCACAAGGGTAACAGACCATTTTCGTGTCATGTTCCAGAGGAAGGCGTTCTTGCACTGGTTTACGAGTGAGGGGATGGATGTGACAGAGTTGACGGAGGCGGAGAGCAATATCAATGATTTGGTGAGCGAATATCAGCAGTATGAGTTCGCCACTGCTTATGACGAAACGTTCGAAGGGGAGTCAGGGTTGCTTGAAAGGGTTGCGGGGATGCGGGAGGAATCAGTGTTAGGGGAGGAGGAATCAGCTGTCGGGGAAATGGGGATTGCCTTTTGAGGGGGTTTTTTTGTTTTTTTTTGTTTTTTTTTGTTTTTTTTTTTGTTTTTGTTTTTTGTTTTTTGTTTTTTGTTTTTCTTAAAAATTTTCCCTTCGGTCATTTCTCCTCTCCCAATTGGCGAAAGGAACTCACTGCACTTTCCCTTCGCCTATTGAAACACCTGGTGAAGTTTTTGGCTTTGTAAGAACAACAGCGCTTTATTCATCTAATAATAAATGCTCCCAAAGAGGCTCGAAATCAGAGGGAGCCTCTCTCAGACAAAATCGGTCACATCCTCTTTCAACTCAGTCCCCGACGTAATTACTGCAGGGGAGGAAATGGTTCTATGATAAAGCTTTCGGTACTTTCCACAAGAGACACCCAAAATTAAGATCATACAGAGGATAAGAATGACCACCAGGAGCACACTGACAAAAACTTCCCCGGAGATGAGCAAATAAGTCAAAAAGAATCGCAGAGCGAAAAGGAGATCGAAATAGACGACCAAGCAGGTAGAGACCAACCCAATGGTAATCAAAATAGGCGTTGATTTCTGGAAGAAACAAGGGTAGCAAAGCGGACAAACCCCCACACAACATGCGTGTTCCAACGTTTCGTTAAACGTCCATTCCTCCATGTCGTTGCTGTCGTTGCTGCAATCCATGTCTGCCCAAGCGAAAAATCTGCAAAAGTTTGGAAAAACGTCCCAAAATGTTTTTCGAAATTACGATCTCGTGTCGTGTGTAGCTTGACGGATTCCGTGCAGCATAAAAAACCATCATAGGCAAGAAAGAGAAAGAGAAAGAGAAAGAGAAAGAGAAAAAGAAAAAGAAAGAGAAAGAGAAAGAGAAAGAGAAAGAGAAAGAGAAAGAGAAAGAGAAAGAGAAAGAGAAAGAGAAAGAGAAAGAGAAAGAGAAAGAGAANCTTTCTCTTTCTCTTTCTCTTTCTCTTTCTCTTTCTCTTTCTCTTTCTCTTTCTCTTTCTCTTTCTCTTTCTCTTTCTCTTTCTCTTTCTATTTGTCTCTTCCTCTCAACTCCAAACGCCAGGAAATCCCCCTGTCGACCTCGAATATGACCTCAAAATTTTACAAAAAATGGGAATCTCCTGCATTGTTTCTTTGAATGAAGCTTCAATTGATTCTCGACTGGTGGAGAACTTTGGGATCAGGTCTTTTTCCCATTCTCTCCTCCTTTTCGTCCTTTCCGCCTCACTTTCTTTTCAGACACGTGGTTTTGCCTGTCGCTGACTATCGGCCACCCTCCACCGAACAGATGATCAAATTTGGAGAGATTGTGGACAAGGAAGAGAGAACGCTAGTCCATTGCAATGCTGGCATGGGAAGGTTTTTTCATTGTTTCGCTGTGTGTGTGGGTCTGTGATTGAGTTTAAGAGCTTGAGAGATCCATCGCTGAGAGTTTAAATCCATTACCAAACAAACAACTAAAAGGACCGGGACAATGTTAGCTAGCTATTTGATCAAAGAGGGAATGCCAGCACAAGATGCTATCAAAAAATTGAGAAAAGAAAGACGGGGATCCATTCAAACCTTCAAACAAGAGGATGGATTGAAGGTAAAAAAAAGAGAGAAGGAACAAGAGCAGAGTTTACTCACGCATATTTCTTCCTCAGGAGTACCAAGCCTGTTTCGAAAAAAACAACAAATAAATTTATTCCTTTATTACTCTAAATTTTCTCATGCACATTATTTCTGGTTTCTTTTGGTCATTTTTTCCAGGATTATCGAACTCATTTCGAAAAACGAAAATAACTTCCCCCCAAAAAATACACAACTTAAATAATAAACTAACCCTGTTCTTTCCACCCCCTTTTCCACCACCCACCCTCATTGCCCCAAATAAGAGTGCAAAGAATTCCGAAAGTGGGTCACAGAATCTCGTGTGTCGTGTAAAAATTTTTCTAAAGAGGCCCTTCGCAAAACCCCCACCAGTTTCCCGTTTTTGGTAACATATCCCATATGGATGAACTGTGTGGTGAAGAAAAGGTGGAGGTAAGTCATCTGCATACCTCCTGAGAATTGAACGGCCTCCTCAAGGATAAGACCACAGGTCCTGTTGGTGGGGTGCCGAGTGAGTTGTTATTTCAAAAAAAAAAAAAAAAAAATGTGTGTATTCTTGACCTCAAGCGAGACGAACGACGCGAATCTTTCTCTCTCTCCTGCGAAACAGGTGGTCAGAAATTATTTGACTCCCCATACCCATCAACCCTCACCATACCTCACATTTGGCATTCGTTTTATCAGCATAAATAATTTTCATCATAATGTCTGACAAGGGTAAATGGCCAGGTAAATCTCTCTATGAGCAGGTCAATGGAAAAGCATGGTTAATAGTGGCTGTGGTTGGCAGGATTTGGTTGGTTGGTTGGTTGGTCACCTCGCTCTCACTTTTCTGCCTTGGAGCATCGGGGACGTCAGAATCAGCACAAACCACATCCTCCAAAACATTTCTTCGAATCATCCCCAATAAAACACGCTCTTCGAAGCTGTTGACAACTGGGATCCAACTTAATGATTTGAAGTGAGAAAAAAGTAAAAGTTGAGGAAAAGGAAGAAACGATGGGAAAATAATACATGTCTGAAGTCACATTTAAGCAGGCCTGAACTTCTGCGCTGTAGGTGTTTAGAGGCAACATCGTCACTGGTTCCTTTGCGTCATCAGCTGTCATCCTGAATTTTTTAAGTTAAAATCGGATTGTAAAGGAAGACACAAAGAGAGAGAGCAATAAGAGAAGAGAAGAAGGGAAAAGAGAGGTGTTTTCAGAGGGAAAATAAAGAAAAAAACAAAAAACAAAAAAAAAACCAAAAAAAAAAACATACAAATATTGCTCTGGAAGAAGAGTAGGCATAAACGGAATCCCCTTATCCTCCACGATCCGTTCAAAATAAGACATATTGAAGGATCTGCTCACTGTTACAGACACTATCACAGCCAATAAAACAGGAAACAAAAACTCCAACTGCCCAGTCATCTCCATCACAATCATAGTTGGTGAGTATGTTTGTGTCACACTACTTAACAGTGCAGCACCCCCCACCAACGCGTACCCACCAGGGTCTCTCTTCAAACCTCTCTCCAACTCATCTTGGTGGTCCACCACATATTTCCCTATCAGCCTCCCAAATGACCCACCAATGGCTAACAATGGAACAGAGAGCCCGTTGGGGAGAGGGAGGGTGAGCACCACAGGAAGGAGGAGGTAGTGGGTGAAGAACCAAAGAAAGAGGGAAAGGTAAGGGTTAAGAGACAGGCCAGGACCGAGCTTAAAATCGTACAGGCCATTAAAGACTTGTTGCAGGACGCTTTCAAAGGCTGTCCGTGGAGAACTGGGGTCAACAGTGCCACCTGTGATGAGAAGGGAGAGAGGTGAAAAAAGAACTCTTGTGTGGCAAAAAAAAAAAAAAAGTATTGGCAAAAACAAACCAATCAGCCCAGGGAAGGTCAGAAAACCAACGAGAAAACTAACATAGAGAATAAATACGGTAGTGTTTGCATACCATTTGTGGCTCTTTTTTTTCTTCCACCTCTCAACTTTTCCATTCAACCATACAAAACAAGAACCAAGGAGGCCCATAATTATCCCTAAAAGTCCAAATAAGCCCATTTCCCAAGTCTGCAAAGAAAAAAGGGATTCAGAGAGGGTGGGCAAAATCCAACAAGAGAAAGATAGAGAGAAGGAAGGGAAAGGGGATCAAAATAAAAAAGCCTGCATGAAAACCTGAAAATTGCCGTATTCAAATTCAGTGAGAATAAGAGGGCGATAAGTACCGTACCCATAGTACAAATTCCGAGTGATAACCATTGTTCCTGTGGCTACAGATGCAATGAACACACTCAACGTGTAACTAAAAAAAAAATTTCTAAAAAGAGAGAAGAGACAAAGAAGAAGAAGAAAAAGAAAAAGAAGAAAAAGAAGAAAAAGAAAAAGAAGAAAAAGAAAAAGAAGAAAAAAAGAAAAAAAGAAAAAAAGAAAAGGAAGAAAAAGAAGAGAATGGGCTCTTCAAATACCTTCTAATTGGCCAATAGTTTGAAGAAACTTCAATACTAAACATCAGTCCCCCAATGGGGGAGGCAAGAGAAGCAGCAACTCCCGCTGTTACTGCTGCAGATAAAATTTGATGCATTAATGCAGGGTTATCTGTCAAAGATGAAAAAAACCGAAGTTTCATCATCTTAACAGCCAAAATTGAAGACATGTGTACAAAAGGACCCTCTGTGCCTAAAAACAATCCCGCTCCGCATGCCGTCATCAAGCCAAAATACTTTGAAACAAAGACCCAACCCGATAAATATCTTGGCATTTGACTTCCTGATGGGGATTGTAAGTGCGATGAGTTGGCTATGGTGGGAATGGCTTACAAAGAACGGGAAAAGGGAGGGTCTTTTTTTAAAAAAAGAAAGGGACCAGTGAGAAGGCTCTTCATTTCTGGGATCCCAGAACCAATTCCATTTGGATCGATTTGACTGACAGCGCACGCTAGAATTGTGACACCCATTGTCCAACCAATGAACATAATGTATTGTGCCACCCTTTAGAGAAGAGAAGGTGAACACACATACACATACACATACACATACACATACACATACACATACACATACACATACACATACACATACACATACACATACACATACACATACACATACACATACACATACACATACACATACACATACACATACACATACACATACACATACACATACACATACACATACACATACACATACACATACACATACACATACACATACACATACACATACACATACACATACACATACACATACACATACACATACACATACACATACACATACACATACACATACACATACACATACACATACACATACACATACACATACACATACACATACACATACACATACACATACACATACACATACACATACACATACACATACACATACACATACACATACACATACACATACACATACACATACACATACACATACACATACACATACACATACACATACACATACACATACACATACACATACACATACACATACACATACACATACACATACACATACACATACACATACACATACACATACACATACACATACACATACACATACACATACACATACACATACACATACACATACACATACACATACACATACACATACACATACACATACACATACACATACACATACACATACACATACACATACACATACACATACACATACACATACACATACACATACACATACACATACACATACACATACACATACACATACACATACACATACACATACACATACACATACACATACACATACACATACACATACACATACACATACACATACACATACACATACACATACACATACACATACACATACACATACACATACACATACACATACACATACACATACACATACACATACACATACACATACACATACACATACACATACACATACACATACACATACACATACACATACACATACACATACACATACACATACACATACACATACACATACACATACACATACACATACACATACACATACACATACACATACACATACACATACACATACACATACACATACACATACACATACACATACACATACACATACACATACACATACACATACACATACACATACACATACACATACACATACACATACACATACACATACACATACACATACACATACACATACACATACACATACACATACACATACACATACACATACACATACACATACACATACACATACACATACACATACACATACACATACACATACACATACACATACATACACATACATACACATACACACATACACACACAAGAACCAGTTATTCTCTTGTTCTAAAAGCAGGAACCGAAGTGTGAAAAAACCATCAACAAGGAGATCAAAAAAGAGAGACAATAGCCCCATTGAGGCCCCCAATACCACCAAAAAACAAAACATTTTCAATCGAGGAACTGAAGCGAGACTGGTTATTCGGGTGCTCTGTTGGGAAGGGGTCAGAAAGAGAAAAGAGAAAAGAAATAGAAAGGACAATATTAAAGTTGACATAGGAAAAAGAAAGAGGAAAGGAAGAGAAAGAGAAACAGAGAAAGAGAAAGGAGAAAGAAAACAAAGGAAACAAAGGAAACAAAGAAAAGAAAGAAGAGAAAGGAGAGAACCATTTTATCAGCACATCCTGACTTGCGCTTGTCCCCATGAAGAGACAACAGAAAAAGACAAAAGAAAAAGTAAAGAAGAGAAAGAAGCAGAAGTGGAAAAAAGGTGGGAAGAAAGTAGAAAAGAGAAAAAAAAAGAAAAAACAAACAGTCCGAATCCAGTCCAGGAACGCCTGTTTGTCGAAACTATCACCCCTTTCCGCTGCATTCAAAGTTTCTTCATTCCCTTCTTCATTGTACTCCTCATCACTCAAACCAACAAAAACCGCCTCTTCCTCTAAAGACAGAGGGGATGAAGGGTCTTCACTTTGGATGTCAAACGGGGAAGGTTCTTCCATCCCCGGAATCCACAGCACGAAATGTTTCGAAACTTTCTTTGCGTGACGTCATGTTAATAAATCCACTACCAAAAGTCCCTTAAGAATTCAGCGACCCAACGAAACGAAACCAGGCGGACCCTGGACGGCAGAAGCAAGCGGAGCTTGGAGAGCAAAGCTTCATGCAACGAAAAAATAACGGGGAAGGAAAGGAGAAGGAAGAGGAGAAGCTTTCGCCTCAGAGAGAAGCTTATCTCAAAAATCTCCGACTATCGATCGATCATGCTCTGCTGATAGGGACTGCTGGCACAACGATAATAGAGCGAAAGAGGGATGCTCAAGAATTGAAGGTCATTCGAGAGGTTTGTGTCCCACCCTCTTTCTTTTCTCTCCTCTCTTTGTTCATCCTTTCTCTCAAATTTTCTTCTAGGCCCTTACCTTGTTTGTGGGAAAAACGGATTTCGTTGGAGCCAGTGACGACCGCACAACCGGCCTCCTTTTGATGTTGGCCAGTGATTTAGGGCCTGCTGTCATTTCTTTGGAGGTGCTTTCTGCGTTCTTTTCCAACCCCTCGGTCCATTGGGCCTTGGGCAAGGTGATGAAACAGTTGGTGGAATATGGGAGAAATCTCATGAGGACGTTCTACTCAGCTGAAATGAAGTTGGTCCTTGGCGCGGGTGATGATTTTCAGAGAATTGTTGCTCTTGAAAATGCTCGCGACATTCCATTTGTGAAGGCGCTTTGTCGATATCTCAATCGTCAAGTCCCTACCTACTGGACCTATTCGTTTGGAAAAGATCACAGAGACCTCACCGATCTCGAGAAGGTTTTTCTAACTTACCGAAACAAGAAGGACACCTGCCTTCTCACGCTTTCCTACTGGACCCAACTCCTGGCTCCTGTGGGACACAAAAAAAAGCATATTTTCCGCTGGCTCGCGATGGTCCATGTGGATTCTGTGTTTGTTGGCAGCCCCCTCATCCCCATCTCTTTCATGGCCTCTTACGCCGAAGTCCAGACGAACTTCCCCAGTTTCATCACCAAACTTTACACAAGCGCAATGATTGAGGCGACCCTGTATGCCCACCCACCCCACCTCATCCGTGCATTATTTCCCGAAACTCCGCCAACGAAAAATCAAGATTGCGACCCGTCCCGAATGCCCGACGACCTTGTGCGAGACATCATGATCCTGAGTGTTGGGAATGAGCATGAACAAGCAATTTCGAACCGAGCTGATGCCATGGCGCAAAGTGCATCGCTTGCTGACCATTCCATCCAGTTCGTCGCCGATTCCAACATCCCCTTTGATATCTCCAAACGAAGCAAGTACCTTCTGGAGCCAGAGAAGTTGACCGAATGGCACCAAGACACAATCGCGAAGATTTTGGTGTCAATCATGGAAAAGCTTGTGGAGCCTCCTCCCAAGGCTAAGAAAGACGAGAAGGAGAAAGGCCCTTTCGCACGGTACTTGCAGGGAGAGAGCATCTCTCTTTCTGATTTGTTCAAGACTCAGAGCGACTCGGAGCTCTTTTGCGTTTTCGTTTGCTGGAAGGGAGGCCGAGAGATGCCGAAAGCCCTTTTCTCCAAGAAACCCGACCACACGAGGTCCTCGAGGGAACGATACAGGGAAACTTTCTTGCGGGAATTTCCGAGTATGGTGCACCATTGCTTCAGTTCTTTTGGGAAGTCGCTTTACAACCGGAAGGTCACTATAGGCACCGTTCGAAACATCCCTCTTGTGCACCCTGCCCTCCAGACTTGCGGGTTCTTCAACACTGAAAAGATCATGCGATCCATAGAGGCGGAGATTCGACTCACCTACGAGAAAGTCAAGAACATGGAGACCCTATGCAAGCGCTTTGTCCCCGAGTCAGAGGTCCTGATGGTCATTGGAAATGTTTTGGATGACTGGAAATCCCTTTGTATGGTGAATCTTTCGTATTTGTTCCTGGAATCGACAGAAGAAATCGATACCGGGGCGGGAAGGCCTTGCCCAGGACCTCTTCCCGAGGTGCTCGTGAAGTCGTTGAAGTGGTTTATGGCGGTCTCCGACAGCCCATTGTTTCAATTGATTTGGGCTCAGAACGACTGCTTCGACGACGTTTACAAGCTTCCCTTTGTAAAGAGGGATTGGGAGAAGCTATGGATTCAGTTGTCAGAGAAGTCATTACCTTTCCCACGGCTGACCTCTCTTCTTTCCTATCTCCTGGATGAAGAAGAGCTGAGATTGTTATATACATCGACCCTTTCTAATCCTGGGACAAAGAAAGAAGAAAAGGAAGGGGAAGAGAAAGAAGAGAAAAAAGAGGAAGTGACCTGGTTTCTTCGGGTCGCAGACCAGAAAGTCCTCTCCGCCATGAAAGGGGATCTCAATCTCTTTTCCCATCTTCAAAATGTCCTCACCAACCTTGATTCGGTAGAGTTATGCATCCCCTACTTTTTTACCTGGGTTAAGGACTCATCGACCATTGATGCCTTCGAGGAATGCGTGCAGGAGCTGAAAGGTCTCCAGAAATCCTTTCCGTGGGAACGGCAGGTTTTCGGTGACTACATAAAGTTTTCTCAGTGTGAAGATGTGCACCCTTCCTTCCTCAACCCGAAGCCCGTGCTGTTCCAAAAGATGTTGGAGAGCATGGACCTATTTGAGTGGCTTCGTTCGCAGACAGACGACCAGGATTTTCAGCGTGGGTTGGAGATGGCGATGGGCCGTGGAGAGATGGAGTGCCCGGCTGAGCTGTGGGTCCAGGATGAAGGGAGGGCAGGCCGAGTCAACGAGAGGGTGTTATCAATGCTGCAGGCAGTTCGTACGTATCTTCACAGTTTCATTTTCCGTGAATCTCTTGTCTATGCCGACCTCCATGCCTTCACACACGATCTCATGACCAAGTTGGGGCCGTACGAAGAAGACATTATTATGAAGATTGATGTCTCTAACGAGTACCGCTTGCCTCTCATCGAACTTTTGAGTAGCAATGCAGATTCTGCTGCCCCAGATCGTCTCCTCAGGATGCTCCAGCCTACCTCTAAGGCGAGATGGCTCTGTGATAGTCGGGGGATGACACGAGGAAGCACTTCCGAGTTGGCGAGCCTCAGCGTGGAATACATTGCCTCCAAAAAGGATCAGAAGGTAAAGAGTCTGCCTTCTGCTGAAATCGAGGATTTTCAGTCCTCTGTTGTCCTGTCTCGCACTGATCAAAGGGGAGAGGACACCCGCCGTAAGATCCGAAACTTTGTGGACTCGTTTGAGTGGATCAAGCAGCTTGCGTCCACCCTTTCCACCCTCCACTGCCTTGGTCATTTTCACTATGACTCTTTTTGCGTGGAATTCCCCCTTGATGTTGATGCAGGAGAGATTCGCGCTCGCACTCTCGACTGCCGCTCGACCCTCGCTCACTGGGAGAAACTCACTCAAAAAACAAGAGTCCGTTTTCCCGCCATGAACAACTTTGGAATGAAGTTGATTTGGGAGTTTACGAAAGTGATGCGGACATTGGCAAAGGGGGGGTTTTCGACCAAGGGGAGTTGTTTGATTCGACAAATGGTGTCCCTCATCAATCCTGAAGTTACGATGGACGTTTATGTTCTTCATAACATCGAGGAAGACCTTGTTAAGTTCTGGAGGAGTGCCACGGCTTCTTCCTCTTCGTCTGCTTCTTCCACAGGCGATGCTGGGATGGATGGGGAGAGTATCGGGCTGACTATTGCAATGAATGAAATGGATGAGGAGAGTGAGGATGTAAATGAACGCAAAATGGACCTCGAGCAGCTCTTGGATTGCTGTGGAAGTGTCATCGAGTCTGTGTTTGGGAAGTTGTCGCCCCCGAAACGGGCCGTAAAAACCTCTGGCCAGCTTGCATTGGCTCATGGTGAACTCCGCTTGATCTCTTCTCGCTCCCACGAGTTGGTGTTTTTGGAAGTCCTCTCCGTCTTTGTGCTTGGAGGCCAGCTTCCAGATCGGAGGAATCTTTTGTTGTGTCGCGAGGTGACCACTTGGGAGGAGGTTTTTTTGCTGCTGCTCCGCTGGTCCCAGGCAAACGGAAAGACCGAGCCCTTCTTTTGCTTGTCCTCTGTGGACTTGCTGTCCAATTCGGTACAAATTAAGCTCGTGGCATTCTTGCAAGACCGCCTTGGAAGTGTCCCCTCTCCTCTCATTATCGTGTGTGGGCCCACGACTGAGGCGTATGTGGTTTCTCAGTTTGCTAACAGAAGGAAGCCCTCCTTTCTCATCGGAGTGTCCGATCTTCAAAGAGTTGTCGACTATGCCTTTGCGGCGAGGGTCAAAACCTATGTGTCAGACTATGCCGGTGCTGGGAAATCGTTCCAGATTCGGAAAGGGAATTTTTATGAAGGAGAAAAATACATCCACATCCCCGCCACCACTGTTCCTCAGCAACTGCGGCTCCTCAGCAAAGTCCTTACCCCCTATGTCGAAACTGGCAGCCTCGAAGATGACGAAGATATCATCCTCCATATGGACCTGTACGATACTGTGGGAACCGAGCTCAACTCGTATTTATTCGAGCTGATTTTCTTCAATGGGTATTGCAATTTTGAAAAGGAGGTCATCTTTTTCTATCCTCCTTCTCGCACCTCTATTTCACTGGAAATCCCTACCGGGGCTCTCAGCAAGCATATGACCGTTCCTTGGATGTGCCCAGTTGTGAAAGTCGCTCCTGACGGCGATCTTTTTGGTACCTGCAAGAAGGACCTGGAGAGAGGGATGGGCAAGGCCATGTTTTATGGTAAACGGTACGATGGAACCGCCCTCCGAAAGAGGGAGGAAGGAAAGCGACATGCCAATGCGTGGGAACGACTGCAGTATGTTTGTACGGCTCTTGAAATCCTCAAGCACAACCACGGGGGATTCCCCTATGTGTTCGAAACCAGCGTGGAGGAGCCTGAGGCGTTGCTGGAGTCTCTTCGTCTCTCGGCGTCGGGGATGGGGTTGGGAGAGGGAGACATCTCTGGATCGACCTGCTTTGAGCTCCTTCTGCCGGCTAGTGGGATTTCAGCTGAGAAGGCTTCTCTGTGGTGTCTGTGGAATTTTGTGAACATGGTGTACTGGCAGATCCGTGATATGCACTACCCTGACTCTCCCTTGAACAGTGCGTGTATGCCCGCGGCTGAGAGCAAACAGAGTGAAGGCGAGAACAAATCTGAGTCCGAGGAGGAAAAAAAGTTGGTAAAGGGAGAGATTCTTGCTTTCATTTTGCGGACTGCTCGAGAGTTTGCGACGCGCCAGTCCAATGAAGTGGATCCTGCTGAAGTAACCGGGCTGGTAGTTAGTGGTTTCGCAAGTCACCAGTTCAATGGTGCTTGGAAGAAGCATATCTACGAGCACGATGAAAAGGAAGTATTCTCGACCCGCGGATACCAGAATGTCACCTATTTCATGTACTATCGTGCAATTGAGGGTATTTGGGTGATTGATGATGTGATTACTGCCGACGGTCCATCTTTTTCCCACACCACCCTGCCGGACTACAACACTCCATGGCACACTTCTGCCGGCTGGGAAGTTTGCCGCTCGATTTGTTCAGTCAAGGTCCTTCGGGAAAACGCGTACATGCGCGAGGCCTACCAGTTTGCTGGATTTCCCTCTTCGGACGAAAATGGGGTCTACGAGAGACAGCCGCCCTATGACAACGTCTCTGGGAAGCCTCACTACATCAAATTGGAGGGGACCAGGAGACATTTGTTTTTCATGGACCAACAGTGGCAAATTTGCCCTCAGTGCAACCTCGAAGAAGGAGCTTTCGCAATTTGCAAAAAGCCCTCATTCACATCAGCAAATTGGAGCGTTATCCCAAAGGACGTCGTGGAGAGGTCTGTCGTGATCACTCGGGTCTTGCACAATGACAACCCCGTCAATACGTCCCAAGAGGAGAAGATCGAATTGCTCCCGGACTTTATGCTGGAAGAAGACGCTGTGGATCGAATCCTCCAAAAGAAAAACGAAGATTTTCAAGAATTTCTCGCGCTTGAGAAGTTGTTTGAGAAGACCAAAAGGTGGCAGGACAGCAACCATGAGTGCCTTTTATTCTCAAACAAGAACCACGTTGTATCCTTCCTCTCCATGAATCCTAAGACAATGAAAGCGGAAATGCACCCCAACCTGCTTGCCTTTTTGCAGCAAAACCGCATCAATGTTGGCGAGTCTCTTGACACACTCTCCTCGCGCCATCACGAGATCCTCGGAGCCCTGACGGGGGTGTATCGCGGCGCCAAGGAATCAAAGGGTTTGATGGGGGGAAACTACTGCCTTACCGGAGACAACTTGCTCAAAATGTTGGCTGTGTTCATCCGCTTGAGGGTGGGAATCCCTGTCATCCTGATGGGAGAGTGCGGTTGTGGGAAAACGGCGCTGTTGAAGTACTTGTGTGCCTGGCTGGGGGTTGACCTCAATGTTCTCGATGTTCATGGTGGGACGATTCCAGAGGATATTGTTGGCATCTTTAATCGCGCAGAAGAGTTAAGGAAATCAACTGGACAGCCCGCATATGTGTTCTTGGATGAAGTGAACGCGTGCAACCACATGGGGCTGATTAGTGAAGTGATTGCAAACCGCTCCCTCAATGGGATTCCAATCCATGACGAAGTTCACATTCTCGCTGCTCTCAACCCTTATCGAAGGAGGCCCCCACAAACTGAGACCTTTGGTTTGGTGTACAAACACAAGAAAGGAAGTCACTCCCCGCTCATGATGGATGAAATGTCGACCCTCGTGTACCGTGTGACCCCTGTCCCCACATCGCTCCGTGACTTTGTGTTCGACTTTGGGGCGCTGGAACGGGAACAAGAAACTCTGTACATCCATTCCATGGTCAAGGACATGCTCAAACTCCCTTCTTTGGATGGGATTGAGCACCGTCAATTTGTTAAAAAAACACGGGAGAGGGAACAAGATTGGAACTTAGTCACTGCCCTTATTACAGCGGCACAGGATTTCATCCGAAAGAAGGAGGGGGATCCTTCCTCTGTCTCGCTTCGGGATGTAAAGCGATTTATCCTGTTTGTAAACTTCTTTCTCAATTGGCGACCCTACTCAAAGGCCAGCTTTGTCTCCTCGGTGGTAGTTTCCATCTCTTTGGTGTATTTCTTCCGCCTCTCCAAGGAGAGAGATCGAGAGGATTTCTGGGGGACTACGTGCTATGAGTCAGACATTTCCCGTGAGTCCCGTGGGTCCTCTTTCCAAATGTCCGACAAACAGACCGAGAAATATAAGAAATTTCCAGCTTACTTCAAGCAACTGCTTCAAATCACTCAAAATGGGCTCTGTCAGCATCTGGAGATTGAAGAAGGAATCGCGCTCAACACCGCTCTCACGGAGAACTTGTTTGTCACCATTGTGTGTCTCCTCACACGCGTGCCTGTATTCTTGGTTGGAAAGCCTGGAACCTCAAAGACCCTCACTCTCCAGATCATTTCATCCAACCTTCAAGGAGAGCAAAGCCCCAAGAAATATTGGCGTAAGTACCCCTCCGTGTATGTGTTCCCCTACCAGTGTAGCCCTATGTCCGACTCGCGTTCCATCCAGCACCAGTTTGACATGGCAGTCCGCTACCAAGAGTATGCACACAACACCATCACTGTCCTCCTTCTTGATGAGGTGGGTCTGGCGGAGCACTCCCCAGATATGCCACTGAAGTGCCTGCATGGGATGCTTGTGGACCCCCCAATTGCAGTCGTAGGCCTGTCCAACTGGGTTCTCGACCCTGCAAAAATGAACCGTGCAATCCTTGTTCAGCGCCCTGAACCCAACAAAGCCGACATTGCCGCCACTGGGGCGTCCATTATGGGGCTTCCACCCCACTTGGATAAAACATCCAATCTTATGGTGGCTCTGGAGAACGTGTCCCGGGCGTACTTCCATGTGTACATTAACCAAAAGGGGCGAGACTTCATTGGAATGAGGGACTTTTATTCTTTGGTTAAGTATTTGAGGAGTTCCCTCCCCCGTGAAGAGGAGGAACTGTTGAAGTCTGAGTTCTCCCAACGAGCCCTGATCTTCTCTTTGTGTCGCAATTTTGGGGGCCGGCAGGACATTCTCCGAGATATCCTCTGGTGTGTGAACAGAAACTTCCACGGAAAGATGAAGACAGGAAAAGCAAAGAACGGTGAACACCATGAACACACCCTTAAAGAGATCATGGTTGGGTATAGCTTTAAGATTCCAGCTCTTCCTGTCCTCATGAAGTCCAACATTATGTCCCCCTCTGCGCGTCATCTCATGCTCTTGACCAAGAACTCCCTCGCCCTCTCTCTGGTGTTCTCGCTCGGTTTGGCAAAAAGGGACGAGACGAAGGTGATTATTGGGAGCGAGTTTAGCGAAGATGACACAGAGTTGTACCTTGTCCACCAGATGAACGAAGTGAAGTTGGCAATGGCGACTGGGAAATTGATTGTGCTCATGAATGCCGACAATATGTACGAGGCGCTCTATGACGTACTCAACCAGCGGTACCTCATCAAGAAAAACCCTGAAACTGGGGAGACACAAAAGCTTCTTCGTCTCGCAATTGGGTCACGATCTTCTCTTTGTCATGTGGAAGAGGGCTTCCGAATCATTGTCATTGTGGAGCAGGAGGCAGCCTACCGCGATCTTGACCTTCCATTGCTCAACCGATTCGAGAAGCAAATCCTCACCCCGGCTGAGGTACTTGAGGACCATCACCACCCAATCGTGGATCGAATCACCGAGTGGGCCAATATGGTGCTACAAGAGTGCCATTTGCAGTCCCTTCAGCATGTGTTCTGTGGCTTCCACGTTGGAACTATTGCCTCCGCTGTTTTCCAGCTGGGTCAAAAATACCCCAAAAACGAGTTGGAGGAAGAGGTTCGTCGTGCACTCCGCCTCATTGCCAGCCCTGCAGCTGTTGCACTCTCCCCTCTTCTCATGGCAATGGAGGATGCGAACGGGGAGATAATCACTGCACCACCCACCCTCAAGGAAGGGGTTGCCAGGCTCCTAGCGAGCAGTGCAATTGAGCACTTGCCCAAGTCTTCCCTTGTCATGACCCACTCTCCCATCTCCCACCTAGACCGGTCACTCCGAGACTCTATTGACGCTGAAGTGGAGGTGGTTCGCCTTGATGAAGTGAAGAGCGAGCAGGCGTTCGAGATCGTTCTCGATAAACACTTTGAGAAGATTAAGCCCAGAGAGAATGTTGGAAAGAAGTTCCTTCTCATTGTTCAATTTGACCCCGTCACCTGCTCTCCTCTCCAAATTAACCATGCTAAGTTCCTCTCCACCAATCGCTTGATGAAAACCCGCCCTCATCCTGATGTACCCAGCTCAGGGGTGGTATTCCTTGTCCACATGCCACCAGGCGTTCGAGCCCGCAACCGTACCTTTGTGCTCGACTACGAGCAGTCATGGGAGTTTCTTTTCCTTGATGACATTCGGGGAACCATGCTCGAGTCAGGGGAAATGATCGACATCCCCACACTCCTCCATCTCCCACTTATGAAGTTATTTGACATGGGCCTTGCGAACCTCGAGGAACAGGTTATGTTGCTCATCCCAACTGCGTTGTGCCGTGTACGACAGCCCTCCCCCATGGTCAACCATCCACTCCATATCAAGGGTTTGCAATTTGTGGCCTCCGAAGAGGACCGCAAGGTGGTAGATCTCCCCCGTCGAATTGAGTTGGTAAAAAATGCATTGGAAAATAGGTCATTCCGAGAGCTCTTCATGGGATCGGTTCTCACCATTCTGAAGCAAAAAGGAGAGGAAAAGAACCAAGCAGGGACTTATCTTCACACGGAACTAGCGATTGGAGATTTGTCATGCGGGACAATGATGGAGAGCTTGGTGCGGACGGTTCAAGAGTTGGTTTTGCAGGCCATGACCCATGTGCTTTATTTCTTGGAAAAGAATTTTACCTTTTCCACAACCAGGCACCACTTTGACTTGTGGATGGCCTTCATCACCAACAAGAGCGTCTATGACCCGACCACCCGATTCCTCACTGCTAGCATTGGAGGGAAGGCTGTGTTCCGCAAAATGCAGATGAAATATGCAGATAACACTGGCAAATCCGGGACGTTCGTTTCCACATTTCCCTTTTCATACTTCTTCTTCTCCCTTCTGAACGGAGACGAGACGAAAAAAGCTATTGCGGCTGCAGTCTCGAAGCAAGCACCTGCCACCCACACTGCCCGTTTTGGACTGGAGATGGAATATCTTGAAAAAGTCTTCTCCTCCTTCTTTGGGGAGGAAGTGGTCCGCCTGGTCAAGGAAGGCATGAAGAGGGAGGGGCCCACAAAATTGGACTACCTCCATGATTTTGTCTCCCAGTCCGCCACCCCCATTCTCGGTATGAGCTATGAAGAAATTGAGATGGTCCACCGCACGGTGCTCCTTTCTTTTGACCCCCGAGCCCTTGACTCCCCAGCAGCGGTACACACTGCCTTCCACTTCAACAGCCACCGAATCCAAGTGATCAGCTCGGTTTTGTCAAGTCTCTCTCCTTCCGCCCGAGTGTTGGTGCTCACCAACATGTATGAGGCCTCTACTTTGAAGGATACAGGAGCCCGATTGTCCTCACTGATTGAGGTATTATTCCAAGGGGTGATTGATACCATTTGGGACGAGGCAGAAAATTTGCCCGTCGTCACGAGGCCCTTGGGGATGCCCATTGAGCTGCGTTTTAAATTCCGGGTTCCAGATTTGATTATGTCCCTCGAACGAGACATTGCGGATCTGTTAATTGACTGGGTCAAGTTCGCAGAGATGGTTGGGGTGAAACAGGCCGCTTTGAAGGTGAAGTGGAAATCTGTGCTGATGTTGAAGATTTTTCTGCAAAGCTTCTTGCAAGAAGCTGGGAATTGGGGGATGGGAGATGAGGCTCGATATTTGCTTACTCTCATCCGTGGATCTGATGTTTCCTCTTCTTTGTTTTTCGATCAATTCTGTGTCGCGCTTGCCAAGGTGTACTCTCACCTCGGTTGCTGCTTGCAATGTGGGCGAGTCGTGCACCACAAGGAGGACAAATCAGTGATCGCACACAAGGAAATATCTCTTGTTTGCCCCTCCTGCTCAAGGGAGAACACTCAGAAAAAGGACTTACAAAGCCAGAATATTGTTCATTACAGACCGACTCAGAGTGACTCATTTTGGAATTACTTTCTCTGTTCTTCTGCTGATCGAAAGAGAGGCGTCGCTCGAGATTTTTTTTCAGCTCAACACCCCTCTCCTTCCTCTTCCTCTTCCTCTTCCTCTTCCAAGAAGCCGAAGCAGAAACTTGGAGGCCACCTTCGCTTTCTGAAAAATATTTTGGTGCGCTACACAGACGAAATCCTCCTCCCCCCTGGGATCTCAAAGGCTGAATATGATGGTATTGACCCAGCTCTCCTCCACCATTTTTCTGTGTTGGTGAACTCCCCCACCCCGAGCCTCATCTTTAACAAGAAAAAGTTTGGTGAGGGAGATGTGCAATCCCTTGTGTGTGAGCTTGACCCCCCTCTCCGAACAGCCATTATGAACACCCTTCTGCGCACCGAGCATGATGTTTTATGGGGTGCAGGGGTCAAGGAGGAAGAGAGTGAAGTTTTTGTGTACCAAACCTTGTCGCTGTTGGGAACCAAGCTGTTTGTTGCACAGCATAGGAGTCGACTTCATGAATGCCTTGAGAAAAACATGAAGAAGAAAAAGACGAATCAAATGGCTTTGGTGTTGGCGATGATAGATGGAACAGACTTCGAGGTAGCTCTGGCAAGCTCAGCAAGCAATGAGGGCTCAAAGAGAAAGTGGATGCTGAACTTGGCAAAGGTCCAGACGGTGTTAGACATGTATGGGAGATGGGTGGGGGCTGATTTATTTCCCAGTGAGGAGATGGACAAAGATGAGGCGAAGCAGGTTGCTGACTTCTTCAATAAGCTTTTGAGTGGAGCCGAGTCCACTTTCCTTCGGAGATATGTTTTCAAAGTTATCATGAATATCTATGGGATAGATCCCCTCTTGGCGTTTCTGTCCTCTGCGGAGGAGAAGGGCGTGACCTGGCCCAACATCAAAGCTGACAAATTTGCGCCGATGGCGCTGGAAGAGTACCCCGTGGGGCCTCTCTATCCCCAAACGAAAAACAAGGGCGGAATTATGATGGAACACTTCCTGACCAAATTGATCCAAGCCGAACCTTCTCAACGCGAAATAATTGCAGACAGCTTTTTTGGTTACAATTACAGCACCTTTGTGGGAGCATTATATGATGCGATTGCGAAGGAATCGTTCGGAGTGGCTCCCAAAAAGGTACTTTGGATTATCGAGAGGGTGAAAGGTGCGAGAGACATTTTAGTCAAACAGTTTAGCAAACCGCAGCGAAAGCAATGGGACGGAAAGGTGATTTCTTTGGCGTTTGATATTTGTCTCCGTCTTCATTTCCCAAATGCTCCCATCTCTCTCCTTCCGGTCAAGTTTATTCCCCAGCTGTTCACAAAAGAGCAACAGAGGTTCTTCTTCCCAGATGTTTCAGATAAGCCAACACCTTCGCAGCCTTCACAGCCCAGCCACAAAGGGAAGGGGAAAGGGAAGGGGAAGGGGAAGGGAAAAGCAGAAGAACCACCTAAAATCGTCCCTGGCGAGGAGGATAAGAAGAGTGAAGCGATCCAGTTCTCTCTAAGCGCAAAGACAATTGTGTTGATGCAATTACAACTTCGCCTCTTGGGCTCCTTCTTTTCTGAGGAGGCCTCGTGGTTGAGGGATCTGGCAGAAAACCCAGTGGATTTCATCACAAAGTATTTCCCTGCTTCAAATTTTGAACCTATTCTTGGAGGTCTCAGATGGTTTGAACTTTTCTTTTATGCATGAGTGTTTTATTTTTGTTTTTGGTGCTTTGCTCTATCTTTCCTTTGCTGTTCTTGTTGCTCTTGTTGATTGTTTCTCTTTCTAATTTTTTCTCTTCAGGTATCATTGCCCCAATGGACATCCTTACTCTGTTGGTGAATGTGGTATGCCCATGCAACTTGGAACTTGTCCTGTTTGCAAAGCCCCTATTGGAGGAGAATCCCATCGAAGTGTTGGGGGAGTGAAGGTTGTCAATATCGACCCCTTGGCAGACTTCAATTCCCACACTGGCTACCATTACTCGGTCTACGACCGAATGTACCGCCTCGGGATTGCAACAACCAACATGTGTCGCCTTCTCGTCGACCTCACCCTCTTCACATCGATCGCGATAAACAGCGGCCAAACCAAGTCAGTAGCAAAATTGCTTGGATCCAACAAGATTGGGGTCCTAGACCGCTTTCGATCATCAATTCATCATTATTTGACCACTTTAACCTCGACTTATCGACTCGATTCCTTCACACTGGGGATAGCGGTGAACGCTGGGTTCTTCCAAATCGAGGCTGATGGGAAGGTGTTCATTGGCAAAGATTTACTCAATAGCAAGGTCGGAACAAGCACGATTGAGCAGGGGATGCACTTAACGCACTCAGTATTCCTTGATGTAAGCCAAACGATCAAATTGATTTTGGACTCTTCTTTCCAAGCCAAGCAGCGGGAAGACGCACTGCAGTTGGCTCTCGGGAGAAGCGGATGGGAAGACCTCATGGAACAAACAAACAACCCCGGTGATGCGGAGCTTTGGAGTTATTCACCATATCCCTCGATGGAGCACTTTCAAATGGCGATGTCTGGGGATTCTGTGAATCGACAACGCTATCCTATTTTGCCTGATTTCATCGAACAGGAGGGAAACCTCCAGCTCGTGCAACACATCGTACCCATTCTCGAGTGGCACCAGCTCCTTTTCACTGTGTTCCAAAATAACGAAATTACCCGCGAACAAGCCCGTGAGCTCACCAACCGGGATGCTGTTGACCGCCTTCCCACTCAAGAACAGCGAAAGTGGGGCGCAAAGGTTTTGGATGAGTTTTGCGTGGCCTTCAATGCGTCATTCCCTCTTGTGGTGAACTTGTACCAGTGCCAAGAGAACCCTTTCCTCACCGAAGACAAAAAAGTTGCACTTAATGGGAACAAGACCTATTCCCCCATGAGTCCTGAGACCGCTGTTGCCTTTTCGATTCCGTCCATGAACCCAGGCGAAAACGATGCCACAGGATTGTGCACAGCGCAACTCCTCCATCGCCTTCATCGAATTCATGAGAACGCGTTGGGTCTCGCCAATGAACCGGACCAGGAGGCGAAAAAACCTCGCAAAAAGTCTGCCAAAGGAAAAGAAGCCGAGGTGGAAACCCGCGCAGCCAAGAGAGACGACGGGCCCGACTACTCTCTACCAGAGATCTCTTGCGACACTCCCCGCCGCCAATTGCGTCAGTCGCTCATTTTTTATGACCGAGACAGGGACTTCATTCCCCTTCTCAACACCTACAACAACCAGAAGCTCCTCTACGGACTTATGGAACCTCTTACTTACGATTACAAACAAATCGAGGAGCATCTCCGCACTGGGGTGTTGGGTGGGAAGCAGTCCGTTCGCCTCCATATCCGCCATTTCCAGTACCAAGGAGATGTCAGGAGCAGTGGACAAGTGGGAGGGTTGAAAAACAGGGTGAAGCAACAGAAGCTGAGCGAGTCCATCATGCAGGTTATCTGCAGTGAAATTGACACCAAAAATCGCATCGTTCGTCTTCTCTCCTTCTTGGAGGTTATCGTCGGCTTCTTGACCTCAGTGGGAGGACAAAAGGTGCTCGGCCAGATGGGGATCGGAAACGTCCTGCTGCGAGAGTATGCCATTGAATCCATCCATATCGATGCCGGGGAGTGGGATGAAGTGGCGACGATGTCGGTAAATGAGCACGTTCGGTTGTGCCACTTGCAATCCCTCTTCCTCCGTTTGGAAGAAATGATGACAGGCTCTCCTCTCGATGATGTAAGAGACGACTACAGGGTCGAAATTGAAGAGGAGATGAAACTGGAGGCGAGGAGGATGATTGAAAACCACCAAGATTTCTACTTTAAGATTATTTTCCCTTGTCTGCGCGACTTCATGACAGAAAGAATGACCACCAAGCAAGAGTCAGTGATGGAACCCTCTCTTCCCCTCAAAGAGTACTTGGAATACCATATTTCCGACGAAGATTTTGATGCTTATGAGGAGTTGTTTGTGGACATCTTTGCTTTAAAGCATGCATTCTCTCTCTTCCAGTTCCTCAACGATCTTCAGTGAGCTTCCAGATTTGAAAAAATAAAAAGCAGAAACCAAAGCTTATCGACGAAATTTTGTTTTATTAGATTCTCTTTAGGGGGCGTTGGCCATGCAAGCAGCACTCTCCCAGTCAGGGGTGGTGGAGGTCACGTGTTCGACGTATTTCGCCTTGGCGTCATCCTTGGAGGTTCCCTAAAAAAAAAAAAAAAAAAAGGTCAATTCACTCGGCCCTAAAAGACAGGGAAACAAAAGAACTCCCATTTTCTAACCTTGACGGCGTTCCAAGCATCCCACTTGGCACGAGCCTCCATTTGGACGGCCCAAGGTTGGGCGCCTTCCACATCCCCAACGGTGGCCTATCAAACAAAAATGAGCACATGGGTGGAAATTTGAAACCAAAGAGAAGTGATATAAATACCTGCTTGAACAAAGCGTAGACCTTCAACTTTTCCTCGTTGGAGGACTCAGTGGGAGGGGCATTGCGCACGTAGTAGACAGCTTTTTCGAATTTGTCAGCCATGATGAGTGAAGCGAAAAAGAAAAAGAAAGCCACTATTTAGCGCTCTTTCTTTTTCTTTTCTTTTTTTCTCAGCGAAAAAGAAAAAAGAAATAGAGCGCCAAATTTCACAGGGGAGCGAGTTCGATTCCCACTGGTTTTCAACATTTTTTTTTTTTTTGCACCTACCACCGTGGCAATCAGGAGAAAAAAAATGGGGGAGGAGAAAGGGTTTACTATTAACTGGGAGTCATGGGCAATGAGTTGTCTTTTGTTTGCATGGCATGTTGCCAGGTTTTATTGTTTTTTCTTTGGGAAACCACAGTGCCTTTGACTGATCTTTGTTCTTTCCCAAGTTGGACGGCTTGGACATTGATGATTCGTGCTTCTCGGGGCGATTCTGACAGATACGAGTACGACACAGTCTCAGTCGTTCTTGGAACGGAGTTGTTCAAGCTTGCCCTTTCCCTTATCTTTCATTTTTCTTTGTTCGTTGCTTTGTTTTTCTCTTCTTTCCTGAGAAAAAATACCCTAATTTACTCGATATCCGCAGGGCCCCACCGAGCAAGTGGAAAGAAGAAGCACAGCTCATTGCAAGCCACGTAATTTTTTCTTTTTTTGCAGAAGTTTTCCCACCCCCTCACTTCTTTCCTTCCTTTTTAGTATCGAGTGGCTGTGTATTATGCTGTCCCTGCGATTATTTACAGTGTGTACAATGTGCTTATGTATTTGAATCTTACCCTTTTTACCCCCACAAATTATCGAGTTTTGATCAATATTCGAGTTCTTTGGTTAGTTTTGTTTTCTTTTCCTCAAATTAGTGTTTTCCAATATTTCTCTCTCACTCTCTCTCTCTCTCTCTCTCTCTCTCTCTCTCTCTCTCGAATGGATCCCTCTCATTTCTTTCTTTCTTTCTTTTGAACAGGTCCGGACTCCTCTTTCAACTTCTTTTCCGCACAAAATTGGGACCCCATAAGTGGGCAGGGCTTCTCGTTCTCGGCATTGGTTGTGCTGTTAATCAGGTTTTCCTTTGTCTGGACAGCCCTTCGTCTTTGCTTCCCCTCTTCTTTCTCAGCTTTTCTTTCGCAGCTTTCATCCGATTTTAAACTGGATAGTACTTTGGTGGCATTGTTTTCAATTGGTTTCCAAGCCTTTTTGAGTAGTGCTGGAGGAGTTTACAGCGAACTTTTGCTTAAAGACAATGTGGAAATTCCTCTTGTTGTCAAGGTAAAACTGGTTGTACTAGTTCATTAGACATTCTTCAGCGAAGAGTTTCTTGCATTCTTTTTTTATTCGTTCTTCCATTTCTCATTATCCCTGAACCTAGAATATCTACCTCTATTTTTGGTCTTCCCTGGGAAATGTGTTGTTTATTTGCTTTTTCCGTCCTCAACTTCTTGTTTGTTCCTCTCCTTTTCCCCTTTTCCCCTCTTCCCCTCCTTTCTTGCCCCTTCCCCCTTTCCCTTTTTTCAGAAGAATGACACAAAAATCTCCTTCAGGTAAGAGAGAATTTTTTCAAAGGGTGGGATGGCTTGGTCATCGGATTGGTTGTGGTTGGTGCGTGCTGCGGGTTTTCTACCGCCGTCTTTTTGAGGTATCTCAATGTGCTTCTGAAAGAGTTTGCGCACTCTGCCGAGATGTTAGCGACAGCAGTGCTGACTGCCATCTTCTTTGGGGCCCCTCTCACTGTGAATGTGCTGATTTCCATCTTTTTGGTGGCAATTGCGATTTATTTGTACAATCAGCCCAACCCAGGTTTCTTCTTTTTTTTGTCCCTCCCTTCCTTTTTCCTTTTTGTTTACCACTGTATTTTTAGAAACAAAGAATCTTCTTCCCGCAAATGGTTTGTTGATTCCTTTCTTTCTTCTTTCTTTCTTCTTTCTTTTTCTTTCTTTCTTTCTTTCTTCCTTTTCTTGGCCCTCTCCTTCTTTTTTACTGACAAAGTGCAATCAGAGCCCAAAAAAATGAGCGAAGAGTAGAAACTGAACACAACACAAGCAATAAAAAAAAAAGACAAAAAACTGTTGTGCAAATTATGTGTTTGCTGTATGTATCTCGATTCCACACAGACAACAATTTCTTTGTTTTCCTTGTGTCGGGAAATGATTAATTTTTGTTGATTGGTCTCAAACCCATCCACGTCCTTCCTTAATCCAATCAATCGGATTTAAGATCTGTGGAAAAATAAGTTTTTTTAGGAATGATCAATCTGTAAAGATGATTTTTAATTCAGTGTTTTCTTGTCCAAAAACCGACGACTCGCGCAATTTCTTGTTTTCTTTCTCTTCAAATGGCCAGATGATTCTCCTGAGATTCTCCCCACTCCCAATTCTCATCCAACCAAAAAACGAACAAAAAACTGCCGGCGCTTCTCTGGTGTTTGGCAGTTTTTCGACCTCCAGCAAGACAAATGTGTTTGCAAGCGTTGCCCAAGCAAGTTCGTCGCCAGATCTTCCACCACTTCTCTTTGGTATGTACCCCCAGTGTCCACTTCATTTCAAAATCTAAAACACAAAATTTGGGAGTGTTTGCCTGTCGGACCCAGTATTTTTTTTTTTTTTTTCGAACTTTTTTTTTGAAAAAAAAGTTTTTGACGTTTTTCCCCATGCTCCCCATAAGAAAGGTCCGAAAGACCACCCATGGGAAGGCCCCCTCTGAAATGCTTCGAGGTATGGGCTCTGTCGCGAGCCCACAAGAAAACATCACCCATGCCCAACCACAAGCGTCTTTATCTGAGAGGAAGCAGACCTATTCAGTCAGAAAATCAATCCCTGTTTCTGATCGGAAGGTTCTGGCCTCCAAATCAAACACCAAGACAGCAAGAAAAGTCCCTGCAACGCCATCACCAATAGTGTCCTCTCCAGCGATTTTCGCGACAGTACCAGCACCGCCAACATCCCCACCACCAACATCAACATCAACACCAACACCAACACCAACACCATCACCAACACCAACACCATCACCAACACCAATACCAACACCAATACCAACACCATCACCAACATCAACATCAACACCACCACCAACACTTCCATCATCAGTACCAACACCAGCGCCAACACCAGCACCCACCTCAACGCAGTCACCAAGACCATCAAATCTACTCCCAATGAGTGCTCCATTGTTGCCATCATTGCACACGTTCCTGGCAAGAAAGCCAGCACCAACACCAACACCAACACCAACACCAACACCAACACCAACACCAATACCAACACTTCCGTCATCAACACCAACACCAACACCAACACCAACACCTGCACTTCCATCGTCAGTACAAACACCAACACTTCTATCATCAGTCCTAGCACCAGCACCAATACCAACACCAACACCAACACCAACACCCCAAAAGAAGCCCCGAAAGAAGCCCAAAAAGGACGTCATTGATCGATTTCCCTTGGACGGAACAATTTTCTCACTTTCGCCAGAGGTTTTGGAGCAAAAGATGAAAACACCCGAGTTTGTTCTCCAGCGGAAAGAAAAGATGGAGCTATTGCGATGGTCACGAGACAAAATGAGAGGAAAGAAGGTTTTTTTCTGGGTTTCTTTTTCGTTGTGTCATCATCTCTTAAACATAAGTCACCGAATAGGAAAATCCCATGCGTGTGTGGAAAGAAGCGATGGATCTCAAGAAAATCCCTCCCAGGGTTCTTTCTTTCTCTCTCTTCCCTTCTCCCTTTCTCTCCCTTTCTCTCCCCCTTATCCTTCCCTTTAGGACACTGGCCACGTGAAAGGTATTTGCGTAGGAGACCTCTTTTACAATCGATTGGAATTAGCAATTCTTGGCATCCATCATAAACCCATGGCAGGTTCTTTTTCTCTCTCTCTCTTTCTTTCTTTCTTTCTTTCTTTCTTTCTTTCTTTCTTTCTTTCTTTCTTTCTTTCTTTCTTTCTTTCTTTCTTTCTTTCTTTCTTTTCTTTATTATTGAGCTGTAATGACTCCGATGCATGTCCCACAGGAATGGACTCGAAGAAAGGCACGCCTGTGACCGCAATTGTAATCAACGGGGTCTATGCGGATGACGAAGATCTTGGGGATGTTATTTGGTTGGTTTCCTTCTCGCTCTCTTACTTAGTTCTCAAAATAAGCATAATAACCCTCTTGTCAGGTACACAGGATCAGGGGGGCAAGATACAAAAATCAGGAAACAAGTGAAAGACCAAACCTTCACTGCCGCAAATGCTGGGTTGAAAGAGGCAATGGACAAGGACCTGCCTGTTCGTGTTGTTCGTGGGTTGGGTGTTGGGTTTGTGTATGAAGGATTATTTAAAGTTGTGGAATGTAAGACAAAAAAGAGCAAGGATGGGTAAGATATTTCTTCTTTTTTTTCTTTCTTTCTTTTTCTTTTCTTTTCTTTTCTTTTCTTTTCTTTTCTTTTCTTCTTTTTTTTTCCTTATTTCTTTCTTTCTTTCTGTTGTTTGTCTTGTTTTGTTTCGAGAATTTCCATCATTTTTTTCATTGCCCTTTCCTTTAGCCCTCTTGTTATCAAATTTAAGATGGCTCGGATTGAAGGAGAGTCTAGAAATGCACATCACCAAGTCAAATTTAAACCATTCAGCCTGTTCTTTTCTTCTTTCTTCTATTGGTTTTATCCTCAAGATTCTTACCCTTAAGATCCCTTAGGAACGCAAGAAATGCTTCTCATCGAAGATCGTCATGCTGGCTGAGGTTCTTTTCTTTTTGATAAAATCATTCTCCCTCTTGGTTTCCTCATCCTTCTTCCAGAAATCGTTGGAGCTTTCTTAAGTTGCTTGAGCTTGACCAAGCGTCTGGGGTTCAAGTCAAGCAATGGTGCCAAGCCCGCCAAAAAGATTTGTCTATTGAGAGAGAAATACTCCTCTCTGCAGATATTGCCAAGGGGAAGGAAAAGGTCAAAATCCCGGCTATCAATGATGTTGATAACGAGGTTATCCCAGCTTTTAATTATGTTGTTGATTTTACAGGGCGCAAGAGGCCTCCCATTTGGGAGAAATTGACCGCACTCAAGAAAGAAAGTGCGCCATTTTATCGAGAAAAACAACCATGTGGTATTAAGTTTTTGGAGGGGGACTGGGGGGGCATAAACAATGAGGGAAAAAGCTGGGATGCTCCGTTTTTGAGAGATTTTGGGCCTGGGTATTATCTGGGAGCTCAAAAAGATTTGAAGTCTGTGACGCCTTTTGGGGTTCATGAATGTTTGAAGACGAGCGGGTGTGAGTGCAAGGATAGAAATCAAAGGGCTTGTTTAGGGGTTTCCTTACCTTTGGAGATTTTCAAAACAAAGTATCGCGGATGGGGGGTGAGGTGCAGGGTGGGGATTCCAACGGGGACGTTTGTGATGGCCTATTACGGGAAGATTTATTTGGAGTCAGAGGCAAATTTGTTGGAAATTGACCAATATTTGTTTGCTTTGGATCACTTTTTTGCTGCGTAAGATTTTTTTTTTCCTTTTCTTTCAGCCTTTTCTTCTTTACTAACACACTTTCCAGAGTTCCTCCACCATCTCCTTCTCTCCCCCCTTCCAATATTCCTTCCGAACTCAGAGAGCGTTCAATCTCCCTTTTAAAAAGCCTTCAAAGTGAGGAGATTCGGAAAAATCTGGAGAAAGATGGTTCTCTCTTTGTTGTCGATTCTTACTCCGATGGCAATGTTGCTCGTTTTTGTAATCACTCATGCAACCCGAACCTTTGTGCCCTACCTATTACTCACGATGCAGATCATGGGTATGAGAGAGAGAGAGAGAGAGAGAGAGAGAGAGAGAGAGAGAGAGAGAGAGAGAGAGAGAGAGAGAGAGAGAGAG
>MUHK01001892.1:0-25866 GCA_002151225.1 Paramoeba pemaquidensis
CCCCCCCCCCCTCTCTCTCTCTGTGTGTGTGTGTCTTTCTCTTTCTCTCGAACGGAACGGCTCTCTCTCTCTCTCTCGAACGGAATGGCTCTCTCTCTCTCTCGGACGGTCCTCTTTCCCCCTCTCCTTTGGTGTGTTTGTTGACATTTTTATCACCAGTGGCACGTCGAATGTTTCATTTGTGCGAAATGTAACGCTACGTTCCCGGATGGAATGTTTTTTGAAAAAGAAGGACAGCCATGGTGTAAGAACTGCCACTCCCAAAACTTTGCTTACAGGTGTGGGGCTTGTAATCAAGGAATCACTGGTGATGTGGTGAATGCTTTAGGAAGACACTGGCACCCTGGTTGTTTTGTTTGCTCCCATTGTCGAATGCCATTTGAAGGTGGAACCTTTTTTGCAAAGGAGGGGAGGCCTTTTTGCCGTCAGCACTACAACATGCAAAGCGGGGCAAATTGTGGTGGGTGTGGAATGCCGATCACTGGGCGTGTCGTGGAAGGATTAGGAAAAAAGTAACTTTTTCTCGTTTTCTTTTTGTGGGGGCGAACACAGTTTCTTACATCTTTTTTTTTTTGCAGGTGGTGTCCGGAGCACTTCGTTTGTGCTTTCTGCAACAACCCATTGACTGGTGGCGGTTACCAGGAACACGAAGGGCGCCCTTATTGTCGTGGGTGCTCCCAGAGAATGTTCTAACAAAAGTAAAAAATGGGCTTCAATCAGTTTTTTTTTTTCGCCAAAGCATGTTCGTTTTTGTTGAAAAACTATCAAAGTTTTTGGAGATCCAGACCGCTAAAACTTTGGCCAAATCTAAGGCGCTAATTTTTAGCAAAGTTGGTAAAAGGACCCGAAAATTCTTGCACTTTGGGTTCTTTCGGACTTTTTGTTGTTCAAAGAAACGTTTGGCGAAAAGAGAAAGAGAGGGAATCGAGATGGCCACGTCTCCCGTGCGCAAACGTGGTTCATTTGACGAGAAACAATGTGTAAATACTGGAAACGACGATATAATACTGGGAGGAGAAAAGAAGACGAAGCAAGAAAAAGGGAAAGAGAAATTCAAAGGGGATGGAGATGGAGAATTCTCCCGTTTTGAAGTCAGAATTGTGAACACCACCAATCGCTTAGATGCAAGCTTCTCTCAGTTTGCGGTTCCGTTTTTCTTTCTTTCATGGATTTCCCTTGCTTTAAGGAAGTCCCCCTCACCCCTTTTTCAAGGTCTACAATATCGACGTCAAATTTGGGGGGAAGAAATGGCGAGTCTCGCGTCGCTTCAGTCAATTCGTGGAACTTCACCAGCAGCTCAAAGAAGCTTTCCCCAAAGGAGAGCTTCCTAGCCTCCCCCAAAAATTCGCCATTTTTCGATCATCCACAAACAAGCATCTTGTCAAAGAGAGAATGGAAGAGCTCAACAAGTACCTCCGGGCACTAGCCCAGCGTGAGTGTTTTGCAAAAAATCGGCATTTTATTCAATGGCTCTCTCCTGACCACGACCCTTCCTTTGTTCCTTCTGCCAATGCGTCAGCTATGCACACAGGATGGCTCTGGAAACAGGGGCATCTCCGAAAGAATTGGAAGTTGCGTTGGTTTGTTTTAAAATCTCAGTTCTTATTCTACTTCAAAAACAAGCAATCGTTCCAACCCCTTGGCGCAATCCCTCTTCGAAGCTGCGTGGTCGAGTGGTCAAAACTTAAGGAACACTGTGTTAAACTTGAGCCCGACCCCAAGTGCCAGCCCTTCTTTATTCGAACCGAAAATGAAGAAGATATCGCGGTCTGGTTCAAGAAGCTTCGAAAAGTGAGTTCGGTGTATGGACAGACAAAGAAGAAAAACGTTCCTCTCTCAGCAATCCTTTCCGTCCAACCCATGACGCCAGAGCTTCGTAGACGGGGCATGCATGGTCCTCGAGCTTCGTGTGTGATCGGTCCTCGTTCTTCGGCAAGATCAACAACTGTACCAAATTTTCCTCCTGTCAGGCCAAAGTCTGTGTCTCCCCTCCAATCCGCAGATCAAACAGTCCCCCACTCTCTCCCCCACTCTCTCCCCCACTCTCTCCCCCAATCTCTCCCCCAATCCCCCCAATCTTCCCCCAAGTTTGTGTCTTCTTCAAATGCGCCTGCATGGGCTCCCAAATCCATTGATTCGAAGGGCTCCTTCTCTGCCATTCCGGAAAGGGAAAGGAGCACGACTTTTGTTGGGGGATCCCCTTCAATAGCCCGAAGTGCAGCCCGACCCACCACTCGGGATGATCTTATGGATTGTCGTCCCTATGTCCCACGAAATAGCTATTCTGTTCCTCCAAGCGTTATTTCTGAAGAGATAATGGACCAAATGCTTGAAACCAAAGAAAATATTGATCGGGAGCTTTCTACCTTTCAATTGAAAATGTCTGAGCTCTTGAAGGAGGGAGGTTTATCGGAGAGTGACCAAGTCATCATGGAGCAAGTTCGCGATTTGGTCGGTGAGATGCGCCGACTATCAATTTCTGATCTCCTCAAGGAGGGCAAGTGCGAGACGATGATTCACCAGCTGCAAAGCAATGTTGTGAAACTTAGTGAGGGTCGTGAGTTCCCCACAATGATGCTCATCCTCCTTTCGCCCTTTTCTCGATTGTTGTACACATACAAAGCGGCAAAAGGAGCGAAAACAATGCACGAAGTTGAGGAAATTGCGTCAGTTGGGTGCCACCTGGAGGGTACAGATTCTCCTCAACGCCTCTCTGCGACAGAAGGGGTGGTCCGGAGCCATCGAATGAACTCTCTCAATTCCTCTCTGTCGGGGAGTTATTCTCCACTCGCGAAGGTTTCGCCGAACATTCTCCACTCGCGAGTCTCCCAAAGTATGAAGGACCTTCCGCCAAAGATCGAATTGGAGCCCTTAGACTTGGTAGACTCGGTAGACATGAAGGATGAGCCAAGCACCAACGAACAGCAAAAAAGAGGTGAGCCCTTCTCCCCACTTTTCTTTCTTTCTATTTTCTGATTTTCTCGGTTTTTTTTTTTTTTTTTTTTTTTTGTGAATAGCCATTTCAAGCCGCTTCATGCAACAATACTCCTCGTCTTTTGATTGTAAAAAAATTGAAGACGAAGATTTTAGTTTCCTTCCACGGGTACACACAGACTCCAAGAGGCCCTTTTTGTCAACTTGTGTCATGCTTGTATCGGCCTTCTGTGCGGGGGGCGCTGGTATTCTTGTCGAAGAAACAAAGAAGGGGGAATTAGTCTCCTCGATCGCTGATTTTGCCTTCCTCGAAGCGACGACAGAGGAAGAAAAAAAAGGGGATTCATCCACAACAGAGAAAGAGCCATTACACATGGCTTTGAGTGACTCCTTTGCAGAAAAAATGGCTATTATGGGTGATAGTAGATCTCCTCCAGCCGAATCTCCTGCCCAACTCGTTCATCGGTTTTCCTCCATGCCTGAGAAGCTGTCGGAGGCGGCATCGGGTATGGGGAATGGGGAGGGTGTGTTGTGCCGAATTTGTGATGAACAGTTTTGGAAAAAAATGATCGACCAGCATGCCAAGTATTGCTCGAAAGTTCGGGGAATCGAAAGGAAGTTTAAGATTTCTTCGAATGAAATACTGACACAACTTGAGGAGGCGGTGAAGGCGAGGCTTTTGGAGCTGGAGGATCTTTCCGGTAAACAGACCAAAGATTCTGTTCGAAAATGTGCGGTCTTAGAGCAGATGAGCGAGATTCTTTCTCGGTTGCAGCGGGTCGAAGAAGAGGCAACGGGGGTCTTTCATTATCGGAGCGCATTCGCACAGATCGAAGAAGATATGAAGACGTTAAAAGTTGGAATGTCTTTCAACGAGTCGTGCGACTCCCCGGACGCGGCTATCGGCCCTTTCAGTTATCTCCTTTCGCGAATTTTGAGCGAGAGGAAGGCTTCCCTCGGTGAGACCATCAGAAATGAATCGAAGAAGCCCCACCTTTTTGGCCTCGAAAAGTTTTGCGATGCTGCGAATGGGAGCGGGGGGGAGGATGGTTTTGGTGGTGCGGTGTCCGAGCCCAAGGTAACAATTCACGACTTCGAAATGGTCAAGCCGATTAGTAGTGGGGCGTTTGGGAAGGTGTGGCTGGCGCGAAAAACGAAAAGTGGGGATTTGTACGCTGTAAAGATCATTCGGAAATCAGATATGGTTCGAAAAAACATGCAAGAACACGTTTCCAACGAAAGAAATGTGATGGAATTGGCTTCAAATAACTCTTTCCTGGTTGATTTTTTTTATGCTTTCCAATCAGATGATCACGTTTACTTGGTCATGGAATTTATCCAGGTGCCTTTTTTCTCTTTCTGTGTTCTTTTTTCTCTTTTCTCTTTTTTTTCTTTTTTCTCTCTTTTTTTTTCTTTTTTTTCTCTCTTTTTTTTTTTTTCTTTTTTTCTTTTTTCTCTTTTTTCCTCTATTTTTCTTCTCACACATAGTATTTTTAGGGTGGGGATTGTGGCTCTTTGCTTGAAAATGTTGGTTATTTGGAAGAGGCTATGGCGAGGCACTACATCGCCGAAGTGGTTCTTGCCCTCGAATATTTACACAGTATGAACATTGTGCACAGGTTTGGGTTTTTTTCAATCTTTTTGTTCCATTCCTTTTTGAGAGCATTTTTTCCCCGATCTCTTTCTCAACACACTTCCTCCAGAGATTTAAAGCCAGACAACATGCTCGTGACTGTCGACGGCCACATCAAACTCACCGATTTCGGCCTTTCATTCGTTGGGGCAGAAGTTTTGAGTAGGAGTGATGCCAGTGGGCACCACCGGGTCGTTGGGACCCCAGATTACATTTCCCCCGAGGCTCTCATGGGTACTGGGTATGGTCCTTCTGTGGATTGGTGGGCCTTGGGGATTGTTCTCTTCGAGCTCCTTGTCGGTTTCCCACCATTCAACGATGAGAGCCCCACCCACATCTTCCAAAATATTCTCAAGAAAGAGATTTGTTGGCCGCTTCCCCCGGATGAGTTATCAGCAGACGCGAAGGATTTGATCGAGTGCCTGCTCACAACTGACCCTGCGAATCGACTTGGGGCAAATGGGGCGGCTGAAGTGAAGAAGCACCCATTTTTCAATGGGCTCGACTGGGATAATTTATTGGGAACGAAGTTGACATTTCAGCCGGAGGTCGATAATGAGCTTGATACAGGGTATTTTGTCCCTCACAGCTCTTTGTCAATGTCTTTGGTGGGAAACTTTCAGCGGAGTGACGGCTCTGCAGTGGGGACCGATACGGAGGCGGCTGATGGGTCGCTCATGGAAGGTTCGGATGAGGAACCGAGCGGGATCTCCAAGTTTACGATCCCAAACTTCTCGTACATCAACTTTGACGGGTTAGCAGATCTCACCAAAGCGCAGTCCTCAAGAAAATAAGAAGAATCGATGATATCTCCATCTCCCACTCGATCCTCCTCCCCCCTCCTCCCTTCGCCATTCCGCAAGTTTAAGTTTCTCTCCCAATTCAGAAGTTTGAAAGTGGGGTGTCTCCAACAAAACTTTATTTCAAAAAAAGAAAAAAAAGAGTCGGAGCAACGAAAGAAAGGGAGAGGGAGCTAGATGAAATGGTGAATTTCCTCCGGGGCTTGAAGAGCGTTTTTGATTTCCACAATGGACATAATATATAAACCACACTCTTTGAATTATTTTATTCGTTTTCAAAAAAAAACCCGAAAAGAACTTCATTTTTTTTTTTTCTTTTCTTCGAAGCGACAAAATCGTCAATTCCCGAAAAAACTTCGGCACAGAAATGGGGAACGACTTCTTGGAGAAATGGAGGAAGTGTACGGAGGAGATCAAGGTTGTTTGTTTGTTTGTTGTTGTTGTTGTTGTTGTTGTTGTTGTTGTTGTTGTTGTTGTTGTTGTTGTTGTTGTTGTTGTTGTTGTTGTTGTTGTTGTTGTTGTTGTTGTTGTTGTTGTTGTTGTTGTTGTTGTTGTTGTTGTTATTGTTGTTGTTGTTGTTGTATTGTTGTTATTGTTGTTGTTGTTAGTGTTGTTGTTGTTGTTGTTGTCATTTTGTCGGTTGGTTGTTTGCAATTTGTTTGTAGTTTGTTTGTTTGTTTGTAGTTTGTTCTTAATATTTCTTTTTCTTCTTAGAACACAGCCACACAAACGATTGAAAAAGCTGGTTTCTTTTTTTCCACCTTTTTTCCCATTTTCCCAACTCACTTTTGGTTCAGAATGTGTCAGAGGAAAATGCCAACATATTATCGATAATCCAAAAGAAACCCAGGAGCAAATCCAGGAACAAGTTGCCCCTGTTGCGGCTCCTCTGATGGCCGCATATTTCACACGTTTGTTTTTTCGTCCGTCCGTCCCTCTGTCCACCCACTCACTCGCCCACAGATCGCATTGTTGGTCGAGGGGGTATCCTAATAGGGGCTTTAACCTTTGCCTATTTTCAGAGAGATAACTACCAAGACTGGGCAAGGTGATCACCCACCCACCCACTCACTCACTCATCCCCATCCACTCACTCCCTCTTTACCATTGGTTTTTTTTGATATTAGGAAACAGCTTTACCATAGTCAATCCCCTTTTGATAGATTTGCTCGTTGGATTAGCGATGTCGTTTTTCGGTCTGATCCCGGTCGGTACAAGAGGGATAAGGGTTCTGGTTCTGATTCTGATTCTGATTCTTCAAAATAAAAAAATAAGAAACCTGATCGAGAGAGTTCGCTGACCATCCCTGACGCACCATCTCAGGCACTTTATTCCGCACCAATTCAGAAAGGATGGATGATCATCTGAATTGGCAGACCTTTCTTTACAAAGATTGTTTCCATTTTTTCATCCAGCAGGATATTTTATTTATTCTCTTTCTCTGCTTAAAATTTTAGGGTTTGAAGGTCAGGGCGCGACTTGTTGCAAACGTCACAATAATACATCGTCTTCGGGTTGAAAACAGTGCAAGCCGGACACGCCCACTTATCCGAGGGGCATCTCCTCTGCCCATCCCACCCATACTCACACCCAACACAAGTCTTATTGTTCATCGAATTGACCAAAGTGCACCTCACACACATCCAATTTTCAGTGGGTTGCTCCTCCTCTGACATCAGTTTCCTTGCCACGGCCTTGCTGAGAAGTTCTGCTTGTTCTTCGAAGCCAGGAATCTTGAAAGCCTCAATGAAATTCTCTTTTGTCACAACCCTGGGATGAGAAAAGGGTGAGAAAAAAAGGAAGGACAAAACGCAGAACCAAAACCAAGCACAAACCCGAGGTTTTCAGGGTCAGCAAAGCGCACAACCTCATAATAATCCCGTGCAGAGAATCCGAGCTGCATCCAAGCAAGAGCTCTCTGCATGTCGTTGTAGTTCAAACGCCCAGTTCCGTTTGCATCAAGCATATCAAATGCATGAAGTGGATCGAGTTGTCGCTTGGAGATCGCCTTGCGGATGGCCTTGATCATTTGTTCGAGCTTAGAGCGACTACTCAGGAGATGCCACTCTTCCTCCGGGCAAAACAATCGTGCAAGAGGGGTATCTGTCCACATGTGTCTTTCTCTTCGGCGGAGCCTATTGGTTGTGTTAGTTTTTTTTTTTTTTTTTTTTTTTTGCAAAGCAAAACAAACCTCAAAGATTCTTGGAAGAACAGCAAGCGATCAGGAAGAGAGGCAGCTTTTAATCCTTCTTCGAGCCACTCAAGCTGTTGGTCAGTGTAGTACATTTCGCAGTTGTAAAACTTCAGGCATTGGAGCCCAATTTCTGACACTGTCCCTGCCTTCTTCTGCCCTTCGTTCGGGAAAATTGGGGAAGAATCTAACACGTTTCCGTCCACAACCTGCAAGGACAAACCAATTTTTTTTGCTATCAGGGGCTGGGTGGAAACAAAGGGAGAATTGGCTGGTCGGGCATCTTCTTCTTTCTGAAGGTGGTGGTGCTGCAAATGGACCAGTCGTCTTTTGGATTTTGTGAGTCAAGAGGCAAGCAGAACGCAGGACACAAAAAAAGTTGTTCTTACCGAAGAGTCTCAGCCTCTGCCAAGGAAACAGCAACAATGTAGCGGTTGACATCTTTTTCCGCCACTTGGAGAGAAGCTTCGAATTGACGAATCAAATCAATCGTTTTTGCACAGAAAATGGACTTGGGCGACTCCCCTAAAAAATAAAGCATGAGTAATGGAAGTCAACAAGCCAAAACAAAACACCCTCAAACCTCCAAGTCTTTTGCACTCCTTTAAGACCTTCTGCAAGGCTTCAGATGGGGGGAGAGGTTTTGCACAGAACTCAGATCCAGAACAACCGCTTGGTTTCCCTGTAACGCTTGTTGGCTGTTCACCACACCCATCCTTGAGTTGAGCAAACAGAAGGCTAACCTGTTGACTAACAGTAAGGAAAAAGGAAAAAGGAAAAAGGAAAAAGGAAAAAGGAAAATGGAAAAAAGGAAAAGGAAAAAGGAAAAAGGAAAAATTCGAGACCTGCTTCTTCAAAATCAACTTCAAACGAGCACGCCAAACATCAGGAACCCACTCAATGGCGACAGCTGCGTTCTTCAGACGGCGGTCTCCAAGGCCGAGAGCCCAAGAAGGTCGGAAAAAGTTGTCGGAAAGAAGAAGAGTATTTGGGAAAGGAAGACGAGGGGCACCTTCATGCGTTTGGAAAGAAGAAAAGGGGTAGAACCCTTCATCTTTCATCTTAAAAGGTTTGTTTTCATTCTCGCCAGAGGCACAAGAAGGCAGGTTCACGAGGTTATCGATCGACCATGGATTGTGTTGTTCGTCATCTCGAGAAAACTGCGATTCCTTTTGTTCTTCCTCCTCCGCTTCCTCCTCCGCTTCCTCCTCTGCCTCTTGTTCGTGCTCATGGACAACTTCGGCTTCAAAGTCATTATCTGGGTCATAAGCGAACATACTTCCTCGAAGTCGGATCTTTTCTTCCTCCTCATCCTCCGAGCTGGCACTCAGAGAACGGTAAAGATCGTTGCTGGGCACGACTGTCGCTTGCATGGTCATCTTGTCCACGATATCCTCTCCCTCTTTCGAGCCACAAAAGCCCTGGTTTTTGTCCACCCATTCAAGGAGTTTCGCGCTGAACGGGTTCAAGCCAGGAACCTTATCTGGAACGACAAAGCCAATGGCCTCACGGAACAAATCAATGCTCTTTTTTAGCCAGGTTTTTTCCTCGTTCTTGTCCCCTGGTTCATAGAAGCGTCTGAGTCGCTCCATGTCAGTTTGACCGTCCATAAATGCACGCATGTGGACTTCTTGAAGCAGAGACGAGAGCGCAGTCTTCCTCCAAACATTGTAAATTTCTTGCTGGCAAAGTTTTGTGGACTGCAGCGTTTCCATTCGCATCGAGTTGATCAGAAGCCACGCGGGAACGTCTAATTCAGGCTGCCCAGCGTAGATTTGTGGGACGCCAGAAAAAGAGGCACTCAACGAGGAAGAAGCCTGAGATCTATACCCGAGCTCCTTTTTCATCAATTCCGCGACTTCAGAGATGATGAACAAATGGATTGTTTGCCCCGCACCAATTCCTCTCATACGATAGCAGCCCTGGGCATAATCCCTGAAAGTCATATCTTTCCCGAGCGTGACAGCTGCCCTCACATTCAAGGCTTGCTTGATATCCATTCCGGTGGTGTGGACTTGGTCATAAAACGTAAAGCGTTTCTCTGGGGACACACCACATTGCGCCAGGAGCATTGGCCGGCCACTTGTGCTACTGCGGAGGAGAATCATCTGTCTATCGGCTTTATCAAGGTAGACCACCCCCTCCATCCAAGATGGCAATTTTTCAAGAAGGAATCTCGCAACCTAATTCAAGGGATTAGAAGAAAGGAAGGATGGACAGAAAAGGGGAAAGCAATTACCTCCTCATTTTCCATTCCTGTGATCAAAGCACCAGAATCAATGAGAGTGTGAAAGGGGGGGTCAGCAGTCGCCATCGTATTTAACAATTCAGGAACGCTCCAGTCACTGTGGACCGAGGCAGTCACAACTTCGGGGTCTGTCAGCACATGCACAACGCGACCATCGCTTCCTGGTTCATACTGGCACTCGCCAAGGTCTTGAGGCATGAGATTGGATGGGGTGCCAGAGAATCCAATTCTTCCTTCGAATAAAATGGAGCTCCCTAGCTCGTGCCCACATGCGCTGATCTTGGTTTCTTGGAAATTCATGGTAGCCGGGAAGATGTGTTGGCAAAGGTAGTAGTGGATAAGGTGAGGCAAATCGTGTGTGAGTCGGTAAAGCGAAGAGAATTGTTTGGAATCAGATGGTTGATAAAGGGGTAGGGGCAAGATGGCAGCAGCCAGTTTGCTACGTCCGTTTTCTGGAGAAAATTGGGTCCCAACATCAATCTTTCTTCTCTTCAGCTCGGGCGCCTTCTAAAAGCAAAATAAGAAAAAACAAAAAACAAAAAACAAAAAAACAAAAAAACAAAAAACAAACAAAAAACAAAAAAATCAAAAAAAGAGAATGTCAAACCGCTTTTTCGTCCTCTTTTGAATCTGTTTGTTGAATAGGCGGAGTATCAGGAGTTTGGTCAAGCTGAGAAGCAAGCCCAATCCACTTCTTAAACAGCTGACAAGCAGGTCGCATGGGGCGAGGGCCAACCTGCCGAGAGTAATCTTGCTTTAACTGCATCACAACTCGACGTAAATCGGTTTCACGAAGACCTTCATATCGATACGCAAGCACAGTGAGCCCAATCAAAACGTCTGGGTGGGCAAATTCGCTGCTGTGAGAAGGAACATCTTTCCCAATAAAAGGGACCGCCATGACCAGGCGGCTGAAGGGGGTTTTTTGGTCTTTTGATTCTTCCTTTGCTTGGATAGTCGACAACTCCTCTTGGGTGAGCAGGCCATATGACACTCGGTTAATTTTGGAGAGACAGTGGGGCAAGATTGATCGGCACCAAGTTGCTGCCAAGTTCAACAGCTTCAAAGAGTCAGGCAACAGCCCCTCGTCAATAGATTGCTTTAAGGTCGGGCTTGCAACCGAGGTGAGACAAAGATACTTCAAAAGACTTGTCACGGGGACAGAAATCCGACCGACAAACTGCTTCATCAGCCACAGCAGCACCCAACGAGCAAGGATTGGCTTCAGTTTCGAGTGGTAGAAATTAAAGTCGAGGAGAACCAGATGGGGGCGCCTTTGCATTCGGTGGGTATTGTAGCCTCCTTCGATCGCGTCTTGCAGGTCATGAAGGATCGAGAGGGGGTCGAGATCAAGAGTTTCAGCTCCCTTGATATCTCCCCATGCTGATAGAGGCTCAGAGATTCTTTTGGTGCTGGCATAATAGATGGCATCCATGATATGGATGGGTAAATCCCAGCGGTGACCAGAGAGATCGATAGCTTTTTTGTGTCCAATTGGGAAGTTCAATTCGCTTCGCAGGGGGTGAAGAAGAACATCGACTTCATCCATCAAAAGGATACCACTTTTTCTCCACAGCACATCGACAATCTGAAGGAAATTTTTTGTTAATAAAAACAAATAAAAACAAACACACAAAAATGAGTACCTTGACAAGTGAATCTGCCATATCACTTCGAGCAATCATGGCGTCTCTGGCTCTCACCACCTCTTTTGTGTTCCTCTGGCTTGCATCGGGGCGAAGAAGGGAAATGTCAAGGCGTTCGATCGAGTGTTCGTGCTCAATAAATTTGAGCATGAGACTTTTAATGGCCTCGGGGGGAGCGCAAACAACACATCGATGCCGACGTGCACTGTCGAGCTTCGCATAGAGAGCTTCCACCAATTCACTACTATCCTCCCAGCCTCGGTCGAACTGGAGTGTGTAAACTTTCTTCGTGATGACACTGTTGAAGCGATTTCGGAGGACGTTTCGAGTTTGCTCCAAAAGGGCGGTTGGCATCACTTGCGTTACAAGGGAATTTCCATCAGCAAGAATCAACACGAGTAGAGGACCGACAACAGTGGTTTTTCCTTGACCCATGATCATTTGTTGGACTCTCGAATTCCCACTCCTGATAGAAGTCACAAAGCTTTCTACCATCTCAACTTGCCTTTTGCGCAACAAAATCCCAAAAACGTACTCAACAACCAGAAAGCGGGGATCGTAAACAAAGCTCTGTTGTCCGTTTTCTCGAACGTAATACCTCGACGCGGTGACCGTTTGTGCAAGAGCTGACGAAGACTGTTCCATCATTTGGAGGGATTGGTCAAGGATCTTTTGAGGAGGAATTTCTGAACTCACAACGCTCTGCTGGAGGCGACAAACATGGTCTCTGAGGGCAACAGCTTGAAAACGGGCTCGTTTGCTCTGTTGAACACGACACGAATAGAAGAGAACCATGCTCACCACATCGAAAAGAGTTGACAGACCATCTCCGATAAACGGATTCACAAGGCGGATATCCTTCTCACGCTGGGACGAAAGGAGAGCGGTAGTGAGGAAATTGAACGACAGCATGGATTGTTGGTTTCCATGTCGCCGAAGCAAGTGGTGAATTTTCTTGTGAGTTTCGTCATCAATGGCTTCCCCATTGGGAATTTCTTTTATCCCAACACCATTTGCCTCTTTTTCAACAAACAAAATAGCCTTCTCAACCAATTCGGAGTCACTAGAAAGAACGGAATCAAGAGCGGAAATGAGTTTCTCGAGCAATTCAGAAGCAGATTTTAAGAGTTGAGCACCAACAAGAGAGGATGGAGCTTTCTTCAAACCAGCGAGGTCTTTTGAGAGGAGATTCAGAACTTTTGGGACCTGCAACACATTGTGTGAAGTGGCAAACCCTTTGACATCTCCACTCAGACGCTCCAACAGGCGTTTGGCAACAAGAGACTGGGCCAATGGGTGTTGGGTTAAGTCAAAGGGGAGAGCTTCTCGAGCTCGAGTTCCCCCAACTCCCTCACCTTCAGCCGACACAACAGCTGGTTCCGCTTCCACAAAATCCGAGAAGGTGATCTTTGAGAGAGGCTCAGTGGCGAAGCACACAGTATCTCGTGAGACATTAGCCCCGAGAGATTCCATGGTGAGGCAAGACTGGAGGATACAGCGGTCTTGAGAGGTGTTCGAAAGAGAGGGCTTCAGGGATCGAGCAGAGTTGAAGTCAATAAAAGCTGTTACAGGAACGGTCGTCTCAATACCACGAAATAGGGGATGCTTTTGCATGAGAGAAGAAACACGATGGGCATGGTCCATGAGTTCTTGGTGAGCTTGAGATGTCATAATTTGGGAGAAGGTATCATCGAGGCCACCTAAGAACGACTTCAGAATCATCGCCTGCTCTCTCTGCCTCTCACTTCCAGAATAAATGTTCACTCCCCTTGACATTAGGTTGGTTGTTGTTCGGTCACTGGGAATAGGAGGGAGAATAAGAGGCTTTCCATGGAGAATTGATGCTAAAATAGCAAGTTGGCGAGACTGGGTGCTCTCCTGTTCTGTGTCTTCAACAGTGTCCCGCCCCCACCTCATGAACTTCAGATGGAACCACCTCGTGAGAATCTCACCAATTGTTCGACCTCGATCGACTCCAAAAAGTTTTAGAGAGAAACCTCCAGATAATACTTCATACAAGAACATAAACCCGAGCTGAGTATTGCTCCCGCTGATTTCGTCCATCAAAACATCATCGTTCCAGACCAGCCCAATACAATCTTTATCTGCTAAAAAAGGGTCCAGCTGGGGAGGCCCAGCTGGAGCTCCACCTGGAAACCCAGGAGGAGGACCAGAATTTTGGGGGGTAGAGAAAAGATTCCCTCCACCAAATCCTCCAAGCCCCCCACCACCAAACCCTCCTCCTCCAAACCCTCCTCCTCCAAACCCTCCTCCTCCACCGTTGCCACCAAGGTTTTGGCCACCGAGAGCAGCAGCAAGAGCCTCCGACAGGGACGGTGTTCCTGGGGTCGATGGATTTGCAGGAGGGTTTTGCTGGCTTCCCTGGCTTCCCTGGCTTCCCTGGCTTCCCTGGCTTCCGGGTTTAGTCCCAGGCTTTTTGTAGTGAACTCGAGTAAGCTGTGTTCCATAAATGCGGAAATAATCCATTCCCATTCGACAGAGCTTCATCCATGGCTGGCCCCCCCATTTCGGGACATCTGCTTTGTAGTCAACAGTTTTGGGGGGCAGTTTCTTATCGAGCCTCGGGGCAACTGCACGCAAGTAAGCAAGACGGTTTTTGATTCGAGCCGTACCAGTGGAGCAGCGCCTGAGAAGGTTCATTTCTTCTTCAAGTGTGAGACGACAGTCAGCAGAGACATGGGGAAGCTTTGCGAGATAGGCATCGAGTTCATTGTGAGTCTCCCAGCGACATTTGTTTTCCGAATAAATGACGGAGAGGGTCAACTTCAAACGACAAGCGTGTGCATCTGGGTGGCCATCATCTTGGGTTCGTGCAAACTGCTCGAAAATCCATTGCTCCTCTGGTGTGAAAAGGGTATCAATACTCCCAATACTCCCATCAATCATTCGGAAAGCTGCAGCGTAGTCCCTCGTAAAAAACATCAACAAAACCAAATAAAGGGCCGAGCTCACTGTCGGAGGGAGCAAAAAGGTGTGGCTGACATGAACAGGGTAGAGATAGAAATGCGTCTCCATGACCTGCTGCCATCCAACCGAACCACGTTCAAATATAACCTGCTTCGAAAAAGGAGACCCCTTGATTCTTGGGCGATAAACATCATGATTAGCAACTAAGATGCTGATCTCCTGAGCAGAATTTTCGATGATAAGTGAGTTGGACACACTTTCCAACAGTTTGGAGAGGAACATGGTCCCGGGCGTGCGAGTAACAATTGTGCTGTCAGTCGTTTCTGAGAGCTGGGGATAACGGTCGGAGAGAAACCAACCCGCATGATCAGCGAGGTAAAAACGAGTTTGCCCGTCAGAATCTCTTTTGGGCTCAAACCGAATTTTCAATCTGGGCAACTCGATATGCACAATCTCAACTTCTTGGTTTTTCACATCCCACAAAGGAGAAGAGTTTTCCGATGAATATTTGTACCAAACGAGAATATGGCTGAGGTCTTCGACTCGAGTCAAGAGGTGCTTCATTCTCACACTTAGGCCCTGGGTCCCACTGCTCCCTTCCTCGAGGAGATTCAAGAGGAATAAAGACGGCCCAGCCGGTGCCTCCTCATCCTTTGCCTCAGCTTTTGGGGGGCTCGCCTCTTCACTTACGCTCAACTTTTCAATGGGAACTTCTTCAGGGATCACCGAAGAGGAGCTACTGCCAGACAAACTACTCGAACTGCTCGAACCTCCTTCGTGGCTTTTGGTTTGGTCCAGACAAGATTGAAGGATCGCAGCCTCCAATTGGTTCTCGGGACTGGTGAGGAAAGACATCTTTTTATCCCCAAAGATGCCTGACAAAAGGGAGTTGGCAGCAGGGGGTGCGGGATCATCCATCCAAGCAAGAGAAGGAGTGGCGCTCAGCAAACCCCCCGAACTTGAGGAGCCTCCCTGAGATATGTCATCCATTCCTTGGTACATATCAGAGCCAAGCTCCATCTCGCAAGCCATGATATCTGGTTGATTTTGCTCACTCAGTAACCAATGGGAAGCCATTTCTACATCGCCGTGGCAGCGGCGAAGAGCAAGGCGACAGACAGCAGGAGAGAATCCAAGAGCCATCAACGTCTGAATGTTCGCTTCAGTAGCAAGTGACTCCTGGTCTTTCATGACGACATCAGTTTCTCGCATCAGCCCCGAATCGCCACTTGCGGCTTCACTAATGGTTGAAAATGAGGCAGACAATGGAATTCTCTTAATTCGCACCCAGGTGGGAGCGGCACTGGAGGAGTAGATTCCATCTTCCCCCTCCACCTTCGAATCAGTAACCTCGATTTCAATTTTGTAACTGAACCACTGGGAAGAAGAATCAACAGGCTCTCCACGGAAGACCCCATCGACCCCTTGCCAGATGTGAAAAGATTCGAGGAGTGCAGAGGGAATGGTTCCTTGCAAAAGACGAGGGGGAACGTATGTCTCGACTCCGCCGAGAGAGTCGTTGTGGCGATTGATCGCCAGAGAAGGGCCATGAACGCGTTTGCGCTTGAACTCCCCTCCAGAATTTTTCATGATCGGGTTCAATTCACCAGAGCTATTGGGCGCGAGGCCATGAAGTGAGAGGCGAACATCTGAAGCGAAAACCAATTGGCGATAAATTGCCCTCCCATGAGAAACAAGGTTGAAAACCAAAACAAGGTTGTGGGCCTTCACACAAAAAACTTCCTTCCAGGTCGCATCCTCACCATCCACTCCGTCGCATCCAATGAGATGGCAGCTGGGAGCCCCATCTTGCAAGGTACGCTGGGGCATGAGGAGCTTCCACTTCATCTTATTTTCTGGGGGCATTTCCGGGTAAAGAGTGAGCAGGATAGGCTTCAAAAGCGAATGAACCCACTCCTCTGACTCTGCAACCGTGGCTTTTTCATCGTAAGGGTCAAAATGCCGATTGAAAAGGATGCCCCGATAAACAGCCTCATTCGCCTCGAGAAGGGGCTCTTTATCTTTCTCTTTTCCGGGCTTCTTGTCTTGGCCACGACGAGCAATCGAAGGGAGCGGGGTCTCCGGCTCGTCCTCGTCATCCATATCCATTCCGCCCATTCCCCCCATTCGAAATCTTCGGGGCTGCGAGACCCCACTCAACCCCTTCATCTCTTCGCTTGGCTTCTTTTTTGACTTCTCTGGGAGTTGCCTGAGCTGGCCACAGACGTTGCAATTGGGGGCACTTGATGAACAATTGATAGCTGTGCATGCCTTGCAAATCCAGCACTGGCCCATTTGGCCACACATCAAACATGTTTTCGCAGCAGCCGCTCCGCTGGATTCAGGTCCAGGAATTCCAGATCCTTGATCATCAACATCAGGTTCATCCCACTCGATCAAGTCATACTTTGTTCCAATAACATGAACCCAATTTCGGCGCTTTTGGAGGCGAACAACCCCACAGTGCAAAGCCTGTCGGCCAAACAGCGTCTCGAAGTCAGAGAAATGGGTCATCGAATCAGGAACAGGCTTGAGAGCATCATTTCGCCAGTGAATCTCCGCAGTTTGAACATCCAATTTGAGGTTTGCTGATGAAGCGACATATCGCCCCACACCTCCCACCCCAGATTCCTGCTCCCACCCACGAGATTCGAACGAATTGTTACGAGTGGCAATTCGAACAACGCGATCCAAAATACTGGTGAGAGACTCCTGAGGAACCGCACGGAGAATATCAATGATCCCTCTTCTGTGCTTTTGGAGAACTTGGAAGAGGCGCTCTTCTGGAACATCAGCAGGGGGAAGCATATCGAGGTGCATCGTCCCCTTTCCATCCCCTTCGGAGATTTGGTGGAGCGTGGGTGCTCGTATTGTTTGCCCACCGATGTGCAAAAAGAGGGGTCTGCTTCGAGACGAAGACGACAAAAATGTTCCCAAAGAGGACTTTGCCATTCGAGAGGTGTCGATGCCTTGTGCCTGCAAAAAACGAAGGAGGCGTTCCTCAGAGGACAATCCCGTCACTTCGCCCCTCTTGATCTGGGATCTCATTTGCCCCAAACCAAACCCATGCCAATTGCGAACATACGCAACGCTCCCAAGGAGGTTGATGACAGTTTCTTCTGCTTCTTTCGACAGTTTCCCCCCGATCGGAGACATGAGGGAGGTTGTGTTCGAATACGAAAGAGCGACGTACGTACGACAAACAACAGCTGTTGGCATGTCTGTATTTTTTTCAGCCTCTTCAACCCATCGATCGAGAATTCCCGCAACAACACCATGCAAGTACTCTCCCAACTTTCTGCGGTAGCAAATCAGGACGGGAAGATTTTTGCGGCAATCCATCACATTCTCCTGGAGAGATAAGGGCATGCTGAGGGAATCAATTGCAAAAACGAGGTAGTTTTCGATATCAATCGCCAAGAGAATCAAGAAGCAAACAAAAGTCGCATCAGAAGAATAGACAGATGCCTCTTTCAAATCCTCAATTGCATCAAAAAGAATCATGAGTGGGGCCATCGTCGCCTCGGGAGAGAAATTAAGCTCGTTCAAAAGAAGCCCTGAGGGGGTCCCCAAGTAGGTGATCACAGGATCAAGCGATGAATCTAGTAAGTTCTGATAGCCGTCACCAATCAATTTCTGTTCAGCAAGAAGACGCTTCTGTTCTGAAGTTCGGCGGACAGGAACTGAAGAGATGTGTTCAACTCGATTGTTGTCTGAAACCCATTGACCAGGCTCGAATAAAACCGCCCTGTGAACAACATGTCAAAAAAGAGAAAGGAAAGGAAAGGAAAAGAAAGGAAAGGAAAGGAAAAGAAAAGAAAGGAAGGGAAAGGAAAAGAAGGGAAAGGAAAAAAGCGAACAAAAGGGAACCTTAAAAGATTTTGCAGTCCAGAGTCAAAGAGATAAGTCACCCGGTCAGAATTTGCGAAGAAACCGATCACGAGAGGAATTCTCATATAGTCAACCGTCAAATACGACATTAATAACTCTGACTCCGATCGAGACAAAGTTTCTCCAAAAGTTGGGAGTCGGTCGCAATGCAGTACATCGTCTTCACTGATGGGAACACCAGGACGACCCAAAAGGCGGCTCACAGAGGCTGGGGAATGAACGACAGGTCCTTCTCCAAAGGCAAGTTCTCGATCCCCAAAAGCCAACACTCGAACGTCAGCAATTGAGAGATCCGCACCACGAACATTTGCAACTTCCCAATTCATCGCTGAGGCGGAGCGCATGAGATTGCGGCGACCAAATATCCCCCTTCGACCGGTCGAGGTTCCACCTTCATCAAAAGTCAACCGCCAGAACCGGCCTTCTTCTGGGGATACTCGGCGACGCAGAATCTCTGCCTGACGAGTCTCCATTGTTGTGAGAAATTTGAGGAGACACACGACATCACGGAGCATGAGAAATTCCGGCTTGTCCTTGGCAAGAGGACTTTGGTCATTGAGGAGCCAATTCATGAGTGCCTCCATTTCGGAAGTGCGGTGCGATCGATCAAGAAAAGGGATGCCCGACCTTTCCAGAAACTTTCGGAGAAACATGACAGTGGAACCATGCTTCTTGAACTCCATTTTCCCTTCGACAGGTTGGCGGAAATAGAAAATAGTGTTTGCACAGCAACGCTTCACCGACTCCAGATAAGACAAAACAGCACCCCTTCGCACAGCCAACTCAGGCCGCACAAGCTCCATTGTAGCCGCAACTTCCGAAAACTCTCGATTATTTTGGCACAAGCCGGTAGAAAAGGAGTAGCCCCCATCCTCACTCAACAATTCTGACAACACAAGAGGTTCCCCATCGAGGCACTTTGTTCGAAGGCAAGCATCAAAAATTGCGAACATTGAGGAGGCGACAAGCCCTCTTTCAGAGTCAAATGATCGAACAGGCGATTCAACGGCCTGCCAAACAGAGGTGTAGGTCGTCATCAGCTTGTGGATTCTCTGAAGACAAACCCTTTGTGCGTCTGCCATCCTGGAGGTTCCAGCAGCCACACCCAATGAGGCAAAGGCATTTGGGTCCGTGAACCCATCACGCCACACACACTGCCGACCAGGAAATCCATTCGCCGCAGGGATTGGGGGCATATCCTTTGGGAAGGGAGTTGGAAGGACGACCGTAAACACTTCCCCGATCAACGAGATAACTTGCATTTGCAACGCCAGACGAGAGGTGACTCCCCCGCTCTTCGATCTCTCCATTAACTCTTCACAAATATTGTCGCATTTGATCAGAACGGCTATTGCTTGGGGTAGCGACTCGACTTGTCGCTGGGGGACCTACACACAGGATTAAAAAAATAAAAAAGGGAGCTCAACAAAGACAAACACAAATTAAAAGAATAAAAACCTCAAGAAAATTGGAAGGAGGGGGGGTAGAGCGCTCAAATGTTTCGCCAGCATAACTCTCAACGTCTCGCTTTTTTAAGAAATCTCCCCCGGTAAAATGGGCGACATTGCAATTCATTTCGGGGCGAAGGAGAGGTGGCAGCCCTTTCCCCAAAAAGGGAGGCCTCTTCTTTTTTTTGGTGCAAACATCCCCTTCACAAACCACCTCATCCTCTCCTCCAAGAGTTTCATACCCAATGGCGTCTTCATGAGGGGGCAAGACGGATAGGAGCTTATCAACACACGTAATGAGCTTGTGGATGGAAACAAGCCTCTCTCGGGTCAATCTATTTGCTTTTGACTCCTTGACAGAAGAAACAGCCAAACTTCGCAATCCCAACCGAAGAATCTCCTTATCTGTATCATTGAACTCCAAGGAACTGCTGTCATTTTCTTCATCATCACCTTCTTCTTTCTCTTTCTCTTTCTTCTGAAAGTAAGAGTCAAAAGAGAAAATGGAAAATAGAAAATAGAAGGGAAAATAATTAAAAAAAAAAAAAAAAAAAAAAAAGGAAAATATGGCACCTCTCCACGTTTCCAGGGGAAATTTTTCATCGAAGGGTCACGTGTAAAGCACTGGGTACCCTTTGTGGTGATAACCTCTCCTTGGTCGTCAAACAAAATCAAAGTTGGATAAGCACCAACACTCAAGTGGTTGGACACTGCTGCCCGAGTCGAACCGTCGAAAGAAACCGCAAAAGGAAATGCCATTTCGGAGAAGTAGCTGCTGAATTCACCCTTGCTTTTGTCAGCACTCACAAAGATCACTTCAAAATCTTGGGGAAGGCCTTGCTTCTCCCTGTTTGTTATTCGGTTTTTGTAAGATTTTCCGAGACGCGGTGTAAAATGACGGCAAGGAGGACACCAGTGCGCAGAAAAATACAATGCAATCACCTTCCCTTGCACATCAAGGGTTGTTGGCTTCCCCTGTTTGTCGACAAGGTGATCAGAAATCATGGGGAACACTTCGGATAGGTTCAGCGATAGCTTTCCTTCTCCCTCTTCTTCTTCTTCAGGCTTTTGTAAACCAGTTGTTTCGGTGACAACTTGAGAGGCATTTGCAACAAGCTCGGAGGAGAAGTTTTCTGAAACACCTAAAAGCTCTTCCACCCCAGATACCACAAAAGCATGTCGAAGAGCAAAAGAGAGCTGCTTCACTTTCTCGTTCGAGAGCCCCTTCGAGCGCAAGTAATATCGAACTCCACCATGGACAGAGCGATAGGCACTCGTCTCAGATCTCTGTGGGGTTCTCCAATCGGCGAAAGGGTCTTCCTGATTGGCCATAATGGCCTCAGAAAAAAGAAGGCGATTTGTGGGGTTCTCGACGTCCGGGATATCCTTCCCTCCGTCGACAACAAGCCAGGGAAGGAGAACATCATACATAACTTCCACTCGGTTGTACTCGGACTGTCGAGTCCAAAGACAAAACATCATCATCCAAAACCCAGCGTCCAGCACTTTTCGCGCAGGAATCTGCTGGAATCGAAGACAGGTTCTGTGTTTGAGCTTCATGAGGTGAGCAAAGTCATCCCTAAATAAAGTGAAAAAAGGTGAGAAAAGAAAGAATAGAAAGAAAAGAAAGAAAAGAAAGAAAAGAAAGAAAAGAAAGAAAAGAAAGAAAAGAAAGAAAAGAAAGAAAAGAAAGAAAAGAAAAAGAAAAGAAAGAAGAACCCATCAGAATTGGGAGCCTCTGGTTGTGAAAAAAGACAGGAAGGATGATACTCCAACCCATCTCCGACATTGCAGATTGTAAACGAATAGTCGTCATTCCCCCTTTTCTCTAAAATAAATAACACAAACGCCATCTTTGTCAATCCCAGCCATCCACCAGGCACAAACACAGTCTCTCCGAGTTTCATCGAAGAGAGGAGCTGCATAAAAGGCCCCAGGAATTTCGTCATATCTTCGGGGCTCTCGCATTTCGCTGCCTTCATTGACATTTTTGCAGCTGCCTCAAGGATCAAGAGAAGAGGGACTAACTCTTCAAGGTCCTCCTTTTCCCACAAGTCGAGACAATCGCCGAGTGGATCACGGGATGGGGGGCTGGACTCTTCATCATCTTTCTTTTCTTTCTTCCCTTCTTTTTCACTGTGTTGTTCTGGTTGTCGAGAAGCAGTGCACGACTTTTGGATTCGAGAAAGAACATTGTAGATTTGGACAAACGAATTGGCAATGTGACCTCCCTGGAGGTCAGTCCCGCCGAGGAAAGGGTCCCCAAGAAGACCAGAGAAAGCACTGACGCGCCAAAAGGGAGGTTGCCCAGACATACCTGTTCAAAAAATAAAGGAAAACCCCCAGAAGGGGAAAGGGGAAGGGGGGAAGAAGAAGGAGAGAACAAAAAGTTGTGTTTCAAGGAAAGAAAAAAAAAGCGTCTGGGGGCTGTGTTGGAAAAAAACGAAAAAAAGGAAAATGGGTTGCTGTCAGATTGCTTGTCTGCCCAATTTTGGCGAACAGGGCAGGGACACGTCATCAATCTATTAAAGGAAATGACACTTTTGTGGTATAGAATTAATCACGTGAAAGCTCGGAAAAGTTTCTTTGAAGAACACACTGCAACACACCGTCGTAAAGGGGTTTGGCAAAAGGGGGAGTGCGCTCTGAGAGATCATGGGGGCACTCTGCTGCTGTTGCCGGAGAAGAGGGGGTGCATTTGATGATGGTTATCCAGACCTAAAGGTCAACGATCGCGAAGAAAACAGAACCAAGCCTTTTGGCGACAACTACATCCGCACTACCAAATACACCCCACTCACATTCCTCCCCAAAAATTTGTTCGAGCAGTTTCGAAGAACCACCAACTTCTATTTTCTCCTCATCGTCATCATCACCTTTATCCCAGAAATATCTCCCTTCCAGCCCTGGACTGCTGTTCTTCCTCTTCTTTTTGTGCTTTTTGTGTCTGCTGTGAAAGAAGGGTATGAAGATTACGTCCGCTACAAATCTGATCGTCGTGTGAACAACACAATGTAAGCATTCCTTTTGTGGTATGGATATGGGAGGGGGAAAAGGCAGTGAGTAACATCACCACCCGTTTTACAGGTACATACGAATGATTAATGCAGAAGAACAAGAAGAAATTCCATCGATGGACATCCAAGTCGGAGACCTTATTTCTATCAAGGTGAGTGGGGACACTGCCCATGGGAGCTGATACTCCCAAAAGTCTTCTTTCCCCCACACACATGATTTATTCAACTCTCTTTGTTCAGGATGACCAGCCGTTTCCGGCAGACATTTGTCTTTTGTGGTCAGCCGGTGAAGGGGGAGTAACATATGTCGAAACCTCTTCTCTGGATGGAGAAACTAACTTAAAAACATTCTCGGTTTGCGATTACCCTTTTATTTTTTGTTTTGTTCTATCCATCCAAGAAGTTCTTGGCTTTTTTTTTTTGACTTTTTTCCTCCTTTAGGTTCGGCCAGAGCTCAAGGATGTACCTCTTGAGACAATCCGTGAATGGGACTCAGGTTTGATGCTGGTGTTGTGATGTGCTGTTGTTGTGTGTTCCCTAACTTAATCTCTTGTAGCAATTTTCACTGCTGAGAGACCTTATCATGATCTCTATTCTTTCACTGGAAAGGTCAAAGTTGGAGAAGAACAAGAAATTTCCATCTCCCAAGACCAACTTCTTCTTCGAGGTGCAAGCTTGAGAAACACAGGTTTTTGGAAAAAAAAAGAAAAAAAAAAAAACGAAGAAAAACAAAGAAAAAAGAAAAAAGAAAAATCCTTACCTTTTGGCTTTTTCAGGAAATGTTGTTGGGGTAGCTGTGTATGTGGGGGCTAGCACCAAGTTATCTCTGAACGCAAAGCCTCCTCCTTCCAAATTCTCTACCACTGATCGAGTTCTCTCTCCTTCTCTTTATTCTCCCCCTCTTTCCTTTCCCTTTCTCTCATTATTCCCTTTTTCTCATTTTTCATCTTTAAAATCAGATTTTAAATAAAGTTGTGATTGTTTTGTTTGCCTTCCAAACTGCGCTTTGTTTGATGGCTGGGTTGTTTTCAACTCGCTATCAATATTATAACGGAAGAGATTCATTCTACCTGGATTTTAATGATGGCTCATGTTTGTCCTTCCTTTCCTTTCCTTCCCTTCCCTTCCCTTCCCTTCCCTTCCCTTCCCTTCCCTTCCCTTCCCTNTTTTTTTTTTTTTTTTTTTTTTCATAATCCCATCTTTCTTTCTTTTTTTCTTCCCTTACACCTCTTTTCTTTTCTTTTTTTCTTTCCTTTTAGGTGGTAAAAGTTTTTCAAACAAAATTTATGGAGTGGGACATGCACCTTGCTTTAGATCCAAGAGACATTGCCAACACAGGAATGAGAGCAAAAACATCAAATTTGAACGATGAACTTGCCCTGATTAAATATGTTTTCAGTGATAAAACAGGAACTCTCACAGGTTTGTTTTCTTCACATTTCCACAAAACCCCTTTTCTAAAAAAAAAAAAACCATTTTGAGCTAATTTTACTCCATTTCTCATTGCAGAAAATATCATGCGGTTCAGAAAGACTTGTATTAATTTCGGAAAGCGTTTTGATCTCGCTTTTGAGGGCGAAGTTGGAAAATTTTGTCTCGAGGGTGCAGCAGGAAAGGATGAAGATCCTGTCCGACAAAATGCCAGGTTTTGTTGCAACAACAATAACAGCGACACCAACAATAACAGCGACAACAGCAGCAATAACAATAACAATAACAATAACAACAACAACAAAACAAGAACACACACACACACAAATTTCTTTCGTTGACAGTTTGTTTCAGAGATTTTCTTGTGTGTTTATCGGTGGCCCATGGGGCAAATGTAGAAATCACAGGGGAAGATGAAGAACAAGAAGTTGTGTACACCTCTGCTTCTCCCGATGAGGAAGCTCTCTGCCAGGTCGGTCCAAAAAAAAAAAGAAAAAAAAAGGAAAAAAAGAAAAAACTTTTTTTTCTCTTTTTTCTCTTCTTTTTTCTTTTTTTTTATCTCTTTTTGCTTTGGTTCTTGGTTTTAAATTGCTTTTTTCCGCAGGGGGCAGCAATTAATGGGGCTATCTTCTTGAGTAGGACTCAAGAAGAGATGGTGGTGGAGTTGTTTGGTGAACGTTGCACTTATAAGGTTGGTTGTGTTGTTGTTGGTTTTGGATGTGTTGTTGGTTTTGACAAAACAAAAAAAATGCAGATTCTTCATGTGTTTGAGTTTTCTTCGGCTCGAGCCAGGATGTCCGTGATTGTTCGGGACCCAGAAGGTGTCATTAAGGTTTGTTGCAAAAAAAAATGAACATCAACCAAATAAGAGTTTTCTTTTTTTTCTCTTTTTTTTGTCTTACATCTTCGTTGTAGGTGTTGACGAAAGGAGCTGATGCAAAAATTATTTCTCGTTTGTGGGAAGGTGAATCTCAGGAAAATATTGATGAAATCAATGAGAGGCTTTTGGACTATTCGAGAGAAGGGTTTGTTGTTGGTTGTTGTTATTGGTTGTTGTTATTGTTATTGGTTGTTGTGTTGTTGTTATTTTCAGTATCGTATTTCTTTCTAAGAAAAACTTTGAAAAATTTACAGATTGCGTACCCTTCTTCTTGCTGAACGAATTGTTGAAGAAGATGAGTACAGATACTGGGCAGAGATGTGGCACGCTGCCTCAGTGGCGATGGAAGGTAGAGAGGCCAAGGTGGAGGAGGCTATGGAGGTCATGGAACGTGATCTCAGATTGGTAAAAATTTTGATTATTTTTCTTTTTTTCTTTATTCATTTATGAGTTTATTTGTTAATTTTTTTTTTAGCTTGGGTGTACAGCAATTGAAGATAAGCTCCAAGAAGATGTGCCAGAAACCATTGATTATCTTCTTCAAGCTGGGGTGAGGTTTTGGATGATCACTGGAGACAAGCAAGAAACTGCCATTAATATCGGTATTCCATCTTTCTTCTCTCTCTTCTTCTCTCTTTCTCCTCTCCCTCACTTTGTTAAATAGGAAACTCGTGCAAATTGCTTAATGATGACATGGACCTTGTTATTATTAATTGTAAATCTGAAGAAGAGTGTTTAAAGGTTGGTGAATAGAAGGAAATTGAGCTTATTTCTTGCTCACCTTTTTTTTTTTTTTTTTTTTTTTTTTTTTTTTTTTTT
>MUHK01001914.1:967-28776 GCA_002151225.1 Paramoeba pemaquidensis
TTTTTTTTTTTTTTTTTTTTTTTTTTTTTTTTTTTTTTTTTTTTCATCTTTTTTTTTTCTGATAGGGACAAGGATAAAATTGGAAAATCGGATTGGATGGGAAGTAAGATCTTCAAGCCCGAAGAACTCATCGACGCCTGGTTTAGCGCGGTTCCCCTCTTTTTATTCTTCTGTCGTCCTCCCCCCTTCTTTCCTCTCTTTCTCTCCCCTCTTCTTTCCCTTTTCTCCTCTCTCCCTTCTTTCTTCCCCTTCTTTCTTCCCTCCTACTCACTCGCTCACACAGTGTGTAACGTGGCGACGTCTTGCGGACACCACTCAAGATCTTTGTACCGATGTGGAACAAGGAGTAAAATCTGGCAAAGTTACAGGCTCTTTGTTGTGTAGAGTTAAGATAACTCATGAAAAATTGGAACAATATGCACAAATGGAGATGGATTATGCTGTGTATCAGAAAAAAGTCCGTGACGCAGAAGAAAAAGAGAAAAAGCGGGTGGAGGAAGGAAAGAGGAAGGAAAGGGAAAAGAAGAAAGAAGAAGAGAGATTAAAAAAGAAAGCAAAGGAAGACAAACAAAAGCAAGCAAGAATAGAGGAGCATAAGAAGCTCATCCCAGGCCAATTTTCCGAGGTAAAGTGTCCAGAAAGTTTGTTAAAATTCCTCAAAGAGTGTACAGACGCCAACTCTTGGACTTTTTTTTCATGTCCTTGGAAAGCGATGAGCTCTACGCTCAGAAAGAGTGAGGTTTTTGGTTTCTTCTGTTTCTTTTTTTTGTGTTTTCTCTTTCTCTTTCTTTTTTTCTTTCTTTTTCTTTTTCTCTTTTTCCTTTTTCTTTTTCTTTCTCTTTCTCTTTCTCCCTTTTTCTTTTTCTCTCCTTTTTTCTAATCAAATTTTCAGGTTCTTGAGATGGTTGGGGGGTCGGCAGAGATCTTTCGAGTGATTGGATTTGTCCTCGAAATCCATGCATCGGATGATTTAGTTGTGCCTGCTGTTGGTTTTCTCTTTGGATTGGCGAAGATTGTTGACTTTTCAGAAATGGCAGGTTTTTTTGAAGAAAAAAAAAGAAAAAGTGGAAAGAAAAAAATTGGAAAAGATGAAAAGTACACTCAAACCTGGCGATGCATCTTTATTTTGATTGATTTTATTTTATTGATTTTTTATTTTTATTATTATTATTATTATTATTATTATTATTATTATTATTATTATTATTATTATTATTATTATTATTATTATTATTATTTTTCTACAGATATCTCAAAATTGATGGGGAAGCTTTTCGGGTGGATACAAAAAGGTGATGCAAGCACACCAGACAAGCTCAAAAAAATCAATGAAACCATTCTGGAGAAAATGCCCGGAGATGAAAAGCTCCTGGAAATCAAGAAACATTTTAAAGTTGAGATATTCACCGCTGCTGAGCAAGCTAAGATTGATCTTGGGTTTACACCTGAGCAAGCGGTATTTTATTATTTTTTGTTATTATTATTTCGGGGNAAAAAAAAAAAAAAAAAAAAAAAAAAAAAAAAAAAAAAAAAAAAACATCTTCCAAACACTGACAAACAAACCAACAAACAAAAAAATCTGATCAATACAGTGGGATAGCGATCTTGAGCCTTTTAATCGAATGATCGGCATTGTTTACAATCATTTAGACAACTTTTTACCCGAACATGAAAAGCTTTTGTGGGATTTGATTGTTTATTTAAGGACTAAGTGTAGAGCGAATATGGGGAAATCAGATTTTTGGGATGATGTGGCGAGGTTTTATTTCTTTTGTGTTTTATTGTTTTTTTTTTTGTTTTTTTTGTTTTTTTTGTTTTTCTTTTTCTTCTCTTCTTTTCTTTTCTTATTCAGATCTCAGGGCTTGTATGTCGCTTGAAAAAAAAAACCATCCTGGGATTGATAAAGCAATGAAAAATATGGATGCCTTTCTTGTTGTTGATGGTTTTCTTTCTTTCTTTCTTTCTTTCTTTCCTTCCTTCCTTCCTTCCTTCCTTCCTTCCTTCCTTCCTTCCTTCCTTCCTTCCTTCCTTCCTTGCTCATCTTTTCCTTTCCCAGGGATTGGAGTAAATTATCGAGTTCTTCACATTTTTAAAAAAGAGTTATTGCCCTTGAAAACAATTTATGATCGGGGGTAAGTCTTTTTCTTTTTTTGTTTTTTTTCTTATTTTAAAAGAGAATGGGGACAAAAGGGGAAAGAAACCAACCACTCACCAAATCTGCAGGGGGAGATGGCATTTTGCTGGTGCTAAACCGTACACAAATGGTGGATGGAGTTACATCAAAGAGTGATTTTTTGGATTTTTTTATCATTTTTTCAAGACCTTTGAGGCTTTTTTGGTGGCTCAGAATAAATATTTGTTCCTTTTCCTCATGTTTTTCATTGGATTGAAAAGGAGTGCACAGGCTCAACCTGTGAAAAAATTGGTGGCGTCATTCCCCCACCCCCACCCCCAACAAAATTTCCCTCTAGATCGATTCAATTTCAATTAAAACGGGCGCTGTGTTAGGTTTTTTTTTTTTTTTTTATTTTTTATTTTTATATTTTTTTGGGTCTTCCTGCACCCCTCCTCTTGCAGACAAGTGAATGCACCCCCAAAAACTATTTTGCAACTTTTTGTTTGTTTGTTTTTGTTTTTATTTTGAGAGGGTTTACCAAGAAGAAAGGTCATCAGCCCTTTCATCTGCATCCATTTCTACACATTCACAAGCCCGCAACAGAGCCTTCTCCATAACTTCATTGCTCGAATACTCTGGTAAAGTGAGGGAAAAAAAGCATGTCTGTGGAGATTGTGTGAGCAAAAACAAAAAAAAAATCCAAAAATGATTTGAAAAAAAAAAAAAAAAATTCAAAAACCTGAGCAAAAGGGAAGGCCTCGTCTGGGTTCTCTTTCATCCCTGGTTTGGGGGGATGGATTGTAAACTTCATTGTCCAGTCAGCTGGGCAGGCGGGCAGGCGAGACCGAGAGCTCACAAACTTCAAGAATCGCTTTTGGGAATCAGAAGAGAAGCTGGTTAATACCTCCCAAAAACGGCAAATATGCGGTGTCTCAGCGGTGAGGCTTCCCTCGTAGTTTGTGTAACGCCTCAAAACTTCAATGTCGATTTCCCGTTGACCACAGAACATGTCTCGGACCTTGAAAAAAAGGATTTTTTGAGATTAATGAAGCATAAAATATGAAGATAAACAAGACAAAAAAAAAAAAAAAAAAAAAAAAAAAAAAAATTTTTTAAAAAAAAAAAAAAAAAAAAAAAAAAAAAAAAAAAAAAAAAAAAAAAAAAAAAAAAAAAAAAAATCAATTGATCACAAAACAAACCTCATCCCACTTCATCAACTTCAAAACATCCAAAGGAAGAACATCACGAATCCCACCAATAACCAAATTCTCCTGAGCGGCAGATTCATTCAAACGAAATTGAATATTCTCATTAATGTACTCCTCCAAATCTTCAAAACCCAAAGACACTTTTTCACCCCCATTAAACAGCGGTCGATGAGACAAAACCGACCCACTCCACTGCGTATCCCACACAGACTCCCCAAAATACTCCTCAAAACTCTCCTCCTCGATGGTTTTCATCCCCATCAACGAAGTAAATGATCGGTGATCCACAAAATCCAAGTCCTCCGGGACAATTGGCAGACAAGCCATTCTCTTCCAAAACAAGGGAGGAAGAAGAAGATCCATTTGGATCTCACATCGGCACGCAACCCCCACCATCTGCCCAAAGAACTTGAGCATCGAGCGATCTCTGTTGGACTCTCTCGAAGGATCAAACACCCAGGTTTCTCGATTTTCCCCAGCTTTTTCGAGATGGTTCTTGCAAGGAGAGAAGAGAGGAAGGACCCCACGATTCACCTCCTCAGCAATTTGAGCAAAAACCTCCCTGTATGGCCCTCCATTGTCAGCAACCCCCTCTCCCCGGAACTTGAGGCGGAAAGAGCGTTTTTGTCCCCCATCCAGCACAGCTACAAACTCTTGTCTGAAGTTGTCTGATCTGTTGGTATGGAGCTTGTCATACATCTGGTTGAAGAGGGAGTGAAGGAATCTGTCATCAGCATTGTTGTATTCTTTCAAGGCCCTCTGTCGCTCGATGGTGATGAGGGGGATGGAGGAGGGATCAACGTATTCATCATCGCCTTGCTGGTGCTCTTTCGTCGTTTTCGCCAAACATTGGGCCCATAAATCTTTTTTCACCCCTTGGAAGATGATGGTTCGGTTTCTTGACAAGCGATTTCCGAGGGTGTTGGGGTTGGCTGAGTCTTGCAAGGACACAACTGGGAGAGCGGATTGAAGGGCCTCATTGAAGGAAATCAAAAGGGATGCGCAGACACAAATAAGAGCGGGGGGAAGGGAAGAAGAAGAAGAAGAAGAAGAAGAAGAAGAAGAAGACCGAAGCTGAAGCTCATCGAGGAGCTGTGTGGGGCCAACGTTGAAGGGAGATATGTAGGTAATGTGGTTTATCGCCCAAACAATTGTCTCGAGACAGGAGAAAGCCCAACTCTCCCCATGTAACAAAGATGAAAACTCTTCCAAGGAGAGGTCGAGAAGGCTCTTTTTAACCGGAGAGATGAAAAAGAAATATTTTGGATCTGTAAGAGGGCCGGAGAGCGCCAGTTCTTTTGCCTCCTCCCCTTTCTCTGGTTTGGCATCCTCCTTCCCAAGAAAATCAGAGAGGTCACGCAAAATCAGCTCATTGATGCACCTTTCCAAACTCCCCTCACATACTGCAAGCTCCTTCAGCAGCATAGAAGTGGGGATAGGGAAAAACTCTTTCAAGGTCGCCAATTTTTGCGCCACTTCCTCATCTTCATCCTCCTCTTCCTCCCCCGATCCTAAAGAAGCCCTGAGCCCCCCTCTTTCGACCAGCTTCACCTTCTTCAAAACAGAAGGATCAACAAAAAAGAGGCCCTTTCCTTCATCGTAGAACCACAGATGCTGTCCGTGCACCCCAACCACAACTGCCTCAGTGGCCTTAAATTTGCCAGGGATCGAGACATAATCCCCATACTCAAAGTCTCCATGCTTGCTGAGTTGTTCGCTCGTCACATCAAAGACCAGGTCGACATTGGCCTTCGTTCGGTGAATTTTCTGAGTTTGGTGGATCCATCTCTGGTAACACGAGTAAACCCTTTCCACGACGGGCGGGGAGAAAGAGCGAGTTCGAATTCCATCGAGAAGGGAGAAGAGGTACCCCATGTCCTTCATTCTGCGAACTGGAGTTGGTGTACCCACAGAGAAGTGAACAGGGATGAGCTTAATTATATCTCCCTCTCCCTTACTTCCCAGAACAGGACAGAGGGGGGAAGGGAGGTTGTCAAGAGCAAGCCCAAGATTCATCCCATTCTTAAAGAACCACATCTTCCCCTCATCCACATCAACCAACATCCCCACACGATCCCCATTCAAAAAATGGAGGCCATACATGTTCTCAGCTCCCCCCTTTCGAGTGATAGAGCGATAGTTGACCAAACCATACCCACATTTCGACTGCGGCACAAATTCCTCCGGAGGAACAACGCCATAAAATGTTGACCCCCACTCCCCCTTCACCAACTCCGCCTCAAAATAGTGCACCCCCCTCACCAACAGCTTGTCAACCAGTACAGTCCCCCATGATCGCCCTTTGTGGGTCATTGTCATCGCATTTGCATCGATTTCAACGGTGCTGGCACATCGCTCCTTGACAAAGGCAGGAGGTCGCGTGGAGAGAGAGAATCCTGGTTCGAGTTCTCCAACAACTTCCTCTCCAAAGGGAAGAGGGGCCGACAACATATCCAATTCCTCGCTTGTTCCTTGTTTCTTGTCCATCATCTTGGCAATAAAACGGAAACCCCTGAGATCCAAGGTCTTATCACCCTTTTGGTTGGGCTCTCGCAGACAATCCTTCCCGAGTGGAAAACCATCCGCAGCAACAGACTCAAATGGCCCAGACGCCAAAAACAACCCCCACTCAAATTCTCCTTGAAAATTGGGGGGGTTCTCCAATTTCAAACCCCTTTTTTGGGCTGTTCCAACGGGACCAATGTGGGGATTGTCAATTCGGCACCAATAATCATTCGGAGCCTCGCCCCCTTCAGTGTGGATTCGAACAAAAGGTCCCTTTCGATCGGTAACAGAGGCAACGCTGATCGTCGAGGCGTCTTTCTTCCGAGCTTCGAGGTAGTAGGTTTTTTGGAAGTATTGTGAAGCCATTTGCTCGATTTCTTCAGAGCTGAGCTCTTTCTCTTTTCCATCTTTCTTGTCTTTGCTGTTTCCACTCTTTTCTTCACTCTTTTCTTTACTCTTTTCTTCACTCTTTTCTTCACTCTTTTCTTCACTCTTTTCTTCACTCTTTTCTTCACTCTTTTCTATGCTCTTTTCTTCACCCTTTTCTTCACCCTTTTCTTCGCTCTTCTCTTCCCCCTTTTCTTTGCTCTTTTCTTCACCCTTTTCTTCACCCTTTTCTTCTTTCACAAGAGGAAACCGCTCCCAAGCCCCACGGACAATAGCAACAAACTCCAAAAATCCCCGAGAAGATTCAGGAAACAGCGATCGCTGTCTCAATCCCTTCTTAATTTCCTTTTCTGCTTCTTCTTCCAAAGAAGAGAGATCAATTTCAAAGAGATGTGGGATAACAGGTTTGGGCAGGGAAATATCCCCAGAAGAATACAAGAAGATAAATTTGGAGAGATAATCAAAAGCTTTGGTTTTCAAAAGTGGCTTTTTGCTTGAAAGGCAGCTCACCAAGGCTCCCATCACCCCAGAAAATGCCTCAGAGGGAAAGAGGATAGGTGGTGGGAGGGAGGAGGAAGAGGAAGAGGAAGAAGAGGAAGAAGAGGAAGAAGAGGAAGAAGAAGAGGAAGGGGAAGGAGAAGAGGAAGAGGAAGAAGAGGAATAATGTGCTAAAAGAATATCAAGAAACCAAGTGCATAAACAAAGGTTTGGCAGGGTGAGGGACTGGTAATCAGAAAGAAAAGGTGGCTTTGGAAAGGGAGATTCCAAAGAAGGAGACGATTTGAAAGGTTTTTGAGCCGAAGGAGAAGGAGCTCCAAAAAGGCAAGGAGAGATATCGGGAGATGGAGATGGAGATGAAGAAGCACAAGCAGAAGCAGAAGAGACACCCAAACACCTGAAAGTAACCTCCACCTCATTCACAATAAGTGGCAATAATTCATTGCCACCATTTACCTTGTCGCACACAAGAGCCCCCAAAAGAGGCTCCATGAGCTCAAGAGAGGAAGAGAACTCACTCCCACCTTGACTTCCCATTTCTCTGGGCTTATGCCCAGACAAAAGTTTCAACAAATCCATCACCTCCCCATTCCCAAGTGCCCCCTTTATCTTCGCCAGAAATTCTTTGCTTTGCCTCTTCCATACTCTCTTCTTCTTTGCCCCTTTGGGAATGGTATTGGTGGCAAGGAGCTGGAGGATGGCATCACGAGCACACAGGATGCACAACCCCATCTCAGTTTCCAGCAACATCTTTTTCGTTGCTGTGAGGCCGAGAGAGGAGAGCCAAGATGGGAGAGGTTGAGAGGTAGTTGATCCATTCACAGGGACTTGCAGAGGAGTGGAAACGGAGGGAGAAGAGGGAGAAGAGGGAGAAGACTTTGGGGCATAAGACTCTTTGACTTTCTTAACCCCAATTTCTTGAATTCGAGAAAGTCCTTCTTTGATTGTGGACGCTTTCTGAGATGCCTCAATACACCACTCCTTGGGCAGGCAGGTGCACCCCTCCAAAACTGAGGCCATCTCCCCAGAGGTCATTGGAAGGACCTCCAAAGGACAGCTCAATCGCCCAACCGTCCCTTTTTCCGCAATAACTTCCTTCTCTTTCTTCAACCTCTCCGCTGCGATGGTAGCATTTTCTTCCAACCACAACAAAGAAAACGGGACATTCCACTCATTCAAATGGAGAGCATGGCGACAAATTGCCTCTACAACCCCTGACCTCTCACTCACATACACCACCAAATCCCCCCGGCAATTAACTTTTCCATCTTCCAAATCTGCTTCAGAGAATCCAAGCCTCTTCACCCGCTTCTCTGAATCTTGCAAATGTGTCCGTAAAAGATTAGCACGCTCGATGAGGGCTCGGGAGGTGAGAGGCTCTTGGGAATGGCAAAGAACAGGAGCAAAAGGGGTGATGGCAAGAGAAACAAGTTGTTTGAAAATTGCAATGTTGGAGGAGAGGAAATCAGATCCTTCAGGGAGCGAGAGGTGGGAGGAAAGGGAAGCCAAATTGATGGCTCTCATTCTCATCAATTCAATTTGCTCTCTTGTGACCAATTCAGGAGCCACAGTGGGGAGAGGAGCAAGGAAGGTGGAAGGGGAAAGGGTAAGAAGTTGGAGAAGGAATCCCTCTGGGGGGGAGAAAGGCGGATGGGACACAGAAATAAGTTTGGAAACGGAGACCATTTCGGACTTTGTGTTTCCAATTCGTCGAACTTCTGCACTGTTCCAGGTTGGCTTGTGAGAAACAACCACAGCCTCTGCTTTGGTGGGCTCTACCAACACGTGCCCGCCAATACGAACAAGGTCAAGGTGCCCACCACACACAGAAGTTGCTGCGAGGTAGCCCTGTAAAGCATTGACCAAGGAGGGAGAAGAAGGAGAGGGAAGGGGAGGAAGGGGAAGGGAATCCTCGAAACTCCAGGACTGCTGGATTCCACGGAAGAGAATAAACGCCTTGGACTCCTTCAACACCCATTGTCGAAATTGATGTTGTGATTTTTCTCCCTCTTCTTGCTGGTTTTTGCCTGATTCAGACCCTTCTGATTCTTTGCTCTTCTTTCGACGTGCGGATTGGAAAAGTTTTCTTGATTTTGACCCCGATTTCCCTTTTTCTTTTTCTTTTTCTTTTTCTTTTTCACTGGCAAGGGGGAGAACAGGGGCTGGGAGGAGTTGGTCTGGGAGTGCAAAGGGAGAAGGCTCTTCGAAGGGGGCGAAATTTGGGGAGTTGAGGGGAGAATTTGAAGAAGAGGAATGGGGAGAGGAAGATACGGATGTAGATGAAGGTGGAGGCGTAGAAGCCCTCTCGGCGATCATGAGGAATGAGGACAATGAGGGTGAACCTTGCTCTTCAGCCTCTTCTTTTTGCTCTGAGTCTTGGTTGTCTTTTTGCTCCAGTGCTTTTTGCTCCAGTGCTTTTTGCTCCAGTGCTTTTTGCTCCAGTGCTTTTTGCTCTTCTTTCTTGGCATCTCTTTCTTGCTTCCTCCTCTTAGCTCGAGCAGCAAACAAAACCTGCCCTTCCATCATGCCGTTTCGAAGGGCAGAGGAATTCAAGAATGAACTCAAACCCTCTTCATTGCTCTCTTCTTGTTTCGGTCCTTGCTGCTGCAGTACCAAAGACTCCAGAAGAGGAAGGTCTCTCTTGAGACACTCAAAAATTGCCTCAGAAACCAACTCACTCCACAGTTTCGACCCTTGCAAGACCCTTAATAACACAATTAGCTCCCCAGCGATACAATTTGCATCATACGACCACTCCACAGGGATCAAAAGGTGAGGGCGTTCAGAAATGCTCTCATCTGAAAAAAAGTCAGGGGCTTTTCCTGACAGCAAATCACCAATTGTATTCAAAATAGAGTGAATGAGGGCAGCCGGGCTATTCACCAGCACCCCAACATGGAGAGGAAGGGGCAACTTGGACGGGGGGGTCAGGGGAAGGAGTATTCGCAACGTTTGGATGGCAAGTCGCTGCACGCGGAGAGAACTGCTGCTCAACGTCATCAATTCAAAAACGAGAGAAAACAACGACTCAGGAGAAAGCGTATCGACAGATGAGCTTGGGTTTTGGCCCAAACCCACAACCTCTGATTCGCTATCGGGCTGATTCAGCTCCCAAACGGATTTCAGAGCAAGCAAACATTGGAACGCTCTCTCATCCCCAGTCATAGAAAAGGGGCCGGTGGAGTGGAGGGACTTGATCATCTTTGGAGAGATAGACCGTGTGAAAAACCTCATATCGCTGAGTGTCCCATCAAATGGCTGATTTTGAGAGTCCGATCCAATGACAAAGGGGAACTTTTGCAAAGGCCCCAGAACAGGGTTTCGAACTGTGACAGAGCTGTCACTCGCACCATTCAAGAAAAGGGTCAACTTTGAATTTTGGAAAATGACAGCAACGTGAGTCCACTTTTGCAGGGGGATGGGCTGTGGGCTATTCAGAGAAATTACTGAAGATGCATGGGGGAGGTTTCGGTCTGTCGTTGTCACCTGCACCTTCAACCTTCGACCCCCACCAAGGAAAACTGCTGGGTGTAGAAGGGGAGAAGGGAGCATGGTCCCGTGGTACATCACGCACTGCTGAGCGCCACTGTTTTGCACAGGATAAATCCAAAATGTGAGAGCCCAAGTGCTGAGCGATCGCGTGAGGGGCTGATCGAAGGGACCCGGTCGTTTGATCTTGGAGAGCTTTGGAACTTCAGGGTGGTGAATGAGATAGAAGTAGGGATGCTCGTGGAAGACAGATCCAAAACACTTCTCGCAGAGGAAGTAGTCGCACTCCATACACACGTACGCGATCTCGTGCTTGAAGTACTTTTTGAGGGGTTCCGGACAAGCACAGCAACGAAACGAAGAGTTGAGACCAATCCCTCTCACTTCTTTGAAAGAGGAAAGGACTCGAACAACAACAGGAAGTTGACCATCCCCCCCTTCGATTTGTTGATCCTTCACCTTTTCTTCCACCTTTTCTTCCACCTTTTCTGCGACCTTTTCTTCCACCTTTTCTTCCACCTTTTCTTCCAACTTTTCTTCCACCTTTTCTTCCACCTTTTCTTCCACCTTTTCTTCCACCTTTTCTTCCCCCTTTTCAAGCCGCCCTCCTTCAATTTCTTTGAGGAAAGCAACAGATTCTTCGATATTCTCAGGCTCATCCAGAAGAGGTTCCCTTGGGAAAAACAATTCCCTTGGAACCTGAATGGAAATGAAAGAAGTGGATGGAGAAAGCCGGACTGGTATGCTCACAACTTGTTGGCAATCGGGAGTCGAAGGTGGAGGAGCGGAGCCACACACAAACTCCGTCACAGAGTCATGTAAGGTTTGTAAAAGGACAGAAATTGTTCCATCAAAAAGACCAGGAAACAGAGAAGTGAGTGACGATTGAGGGGGCATCACCGACACGAGCTGTGTGATTAAAAACCGAAACAACTTCAGGACCCCAATGCTCAATCTTCTTCTGGACTCCTCAATACTTCGCTCCTCACCCACCAAATCTCCGTCCTCAGAATCTTCATCATCGCTTAGTATCGTGTCATAAGCGCACCCAGAGGCCCGAAGCGTGCTGGTAGCTTTGTTTTGGGCCATGATTTGGTGGAGGCGCTGGAAAATATCCACACATTTGATAAAGGAGATGTCACCCTTTTTCAGTTTGATCGCCCAAGCATCCATGGCAGCAAGTTTCAGGAGGGAGGTGTCGGCACTGGTGAAAAGGTCTCAATAAGCAAAAAGAAGAAAAGAGAAAAAAGAAAAGAAAAAAAAAGAAAAGAAAGAAAAAAAGAAAAACCAACCTCACTTCATTTTCCAAAAGACCCAAAACATCTCCTAAAAGCCCCTCAAAGACAGACCTACACAACTCCACATAAACAGGAGGAACACCAGCAGTGTTCTCTAAAAAGTGGAGGGGCTCGACCTTTGCTGATCGGAAACAACAGGCAACAAAGCGGAGAATGTGTTGCTGTGCGGAGGGGTGGTCTGTGGTAAGGAGAAGGAGCTTTCGAATGAACTGGAGGGATTTTGTGCGCTGGGAGCAAAATTTAGAGCGAAGGGTAATCTCCTCGCTCACTTCTTCGAGATTAAAATGGGTGTGTTTAAGAAAGTGTTCAATTTCAGAGATAACGAGAAGGATGAAGGAGTGGTTGGAGAGATCTGCAGAGTCGTTCTTTGTATTCACCCATTGCTGGATGACAGACGGGGGTGGTCGTTGGGAGGAGGAAGAAAGACAGAGGGAAGAGGAAGGAGTGCGAGTGAGGGGAGAGAGCTTCAGAAGGAAGTTGGCTTTCGCAAAGTAAGGATTCAAGATCTCCGAATAAGTGACCCCCTCTCCATCCTCCTCCCCGACTCCTTCTGTTTCTTCCTCCTTCAACCCTTTCTCCTCCCGCATTTTTCGGAGGACCTCTTGTCGAGTGGACCCAATAAAAGCTTTCATTTCTTGGGAATGCTTCAAAAGCCGCAACATCCACACTGGCGGGCGAAAGGCTTCACTTTCGTCAATTCCTGATTCCTCTGGCCCCTTTTCTTTTTTCCCTTTATCCCCCTTCCCCCACACATCTCTTACATCCATTGCGTACGTCAAACAGTCCCCCACTCGGTTAGCATGCTTCACAGCACAAGCAAAAAACAAACGAGAAAACTTGATCACTCCCTTATCATCGTACTTGGCAGTCATTTGAAGCTCCCCGCCATACCGCTCGAGAGCAGAGAGAACCATGTCTCCATCACTTCCTTCCTCCCTCTCCACCAAAGAATCCAAAAACTTTTGTTGCTCTGGGTCATTGCTGGGATCATACACCTCTTCTTCCTCTGGCTCACCAATCTCCTCGCTTGGTGAAGACAAAAAAGAAGAGGAGGGGGGGGCAGTTTTCCGCAGAGACAGATAAAGAGAAGAGGAGATACCATCACGAAACAACCTCGATTGAAGGAGCTTTTGGGTTTCGTTTGTTTTCTCATTTTGCTCCCCACGGATCAACAAAGAAGCCACTTTCCCCCCAAAATGAGAAATGAGATTGATCAACTGCTCTGCTGGATCTTTTTCCCCTTGTTTGCTCTCTGCAAATTCCCCCTTTCCCCTTTTCTTCTCTTCCACGAATTTGGTGAGAAAAGTCAACAGAGATTCGATTTGTGGAAGGATGGATTTCGTGAATGATGACAACTTCTGGTCTTCACTTTCTTTTCCTTGCTCTTCCTCCCTTTGCTCTTCTTTTTTTGGGCTTGCTGCTGAGGAACTTCCCTTCGAAAACAAAAAAGGTACATGAGAAATACCACACAAATCGCCCACCACGGTCGGAACGTAATCTCTTATCAAAGGAGAGACACGAAACAAATCCCCCTCTTCGCCACTCCACCCACTTGTGTCAAAAGCCAAGTCAATCATCTCTCGAACAAACACCCCTTGTGCATTAAGCCTCTCAGGGGAAGAGGAAAGAGAAACGGAGGCAGATTCCCATACGTGAAGAAGAAAGGGAATTCCAAACTTTTCAAGGAACTGAAACTGCTTTTTTGTGAGAGTATGGCTTTTTCGGGGGAGAGAAAGAAGTTGTTTTGCAAGAGAGATTTGCTCTTGCGCGCATCCTTCAAGAAGAGGAAGTAAAGGTGTTGCTTTTTTTGCTTTATGGAGACCGAGGAGCTGAAGAAAATGGTGAGAACTAGAAAAATAATAATAGAAATATGAAAAGAAAAGAAAAAGGAAAGAAAGAAAAAAAGAAAAAGAAAAAGAAACAGAAACAGAAAAAAGAAAAAGAAAAAAGAAAAAAAAACCTTCTTCAACATCTGCCTTTGCCACTTTGGTCTCTTTTGCTCCACTGACTCCAACAAAAGCGAAAATAAACGAAATTGGAGAGAAGGAGTTGGGTAAAACGCACTAAAGTTTCCAGCCCACATCATCTCTGCAGACATCACCATTGACTCAACCACCTTCCCCACCTCCTTCCAAACATCCAACTCAGCAGCCTGCTCTTCTTTAGAAGGAGAAACAGGATCAATTCCAGGAATAAATGCAAGGGGACGGGAATGGTCATACCCTGTTAGAGCAATAGGGGCCGGTGCTACATCTCGCAATTTTTCGAATTGGAATACCCACTCTCCATAGTGTGTCGCTCCTCCGCCCTTTGCACTCTCTAAAGAATCGTATTTCGTCTCCCACCAATCCCCAACAAGCACGAAACCCACCACCTTTTCCTCTTCGCTCTCCTTTTCAACCTTCGCTCCTCCTCCAAAGAGGAAAGGAATAGAAGGCAACACAAAACCCTCACCTCCTTTTTGTTGATTCTTCTTCCTCTTCCTCCTCTTGTTTCTCTTCGATCCCGGTCCTTCAAGAGGCACCGCTGGGACCGTCGATTGATTCTCCTTCTCCTTCTCTGCCTCATAAACTGCCTTCTCTTTCACCTTCCCACGAAACTTTACCCCGGTCCCCCCGTCCTTTGTTGGAGAGACAAAAGAAATCTCCCCGATGGCATTCCAGGTCCCCTCCACATCCAGCTTGCTCTCTGGGAAGACAAAGGAAGAAGAACCAAGACATTTCCCAGTGAAAAAGGTTTGGAGAATGAGCTCCTTTTTCTCAAAGGTCGTGCTTGGATCGGAACAAGATTGGGCCCCAGAGAGCATGTAGAGAGCATTCGAGGCTAGAGGGAGGGAAGACGGAGAAGAAGGGGCTGGGAAATATTTTTTGTAAGTGCCTTCCCCTTTCTGTTCTGCAATTGAACTTTCCTTGCTCTTTTCCTTGTTTTTTTCTTCTTTCTTAACTTCTTCTTTCTTGGCTTCTTTCTTGTTTTCTTTCTTGATTTCTTCTTTCTTGATTTCTTCTTTCTTGTCTTCTTGCTTCATTCCTTCCCCGCTTTCTTTTTCTTCCTTCTTCCTCTCCTCTTCCTTCTTTTTCTCCTCTTCCTTCTTTTTCTCCTCTTCCTTTTTTCTCTCCTCTTCCTTTTCCCTCTCCTCTTCCTTCTTCTTCTCTTCTTCTTTCTTCTTTGCCTCCTTGATCTTCTTCACTCTCTCGGCAAGACTAGCAAGAATCCAATTCAATGTCTTTCCCAGTGTCACAACCGTCTGTGCCCTCCCGCAAGCCTCTGTCTCTTCACTTCCCTCCTTCACAACCGCCTTATTATTTCGCACAAACGAGGGCAGATTAATTCCAAGAAGCCTGAAACAGACACCAGCAACATACAAATGAAACAAAAAAGCAGGTGTCTCAAACACCTTCTCTGCTCCAGCCCAGTTTTCTTCCCCCCCAGAAAATTCAGACTTCATCAAAGGAGCGCCCAAAGTTTTCAAAGAAAATTTTAGAATGGCGATCAACAAAGGGACAGTCAGCGAATTATCATCCAAAATCAGCTTCTTCCGCAAGTTGGCATCGCACATCGACGAAACTTCCCCAGAGGTTCTATGTTCAGACATGAGCCGATCCAATGTCAGAAAGAGAAAAAGGATTGAAGAACGAGCATTCATCGTTTCTGGCAATTTAAAGGTGGTGATAGTTGGCGGTGCTCGGTCGAAACCCTGTGGGAAAGTTGAACCACTTGAGACGAGTGCTGATGAAACCTCTGCTTTTTCACTTGAAGAAAGAAGAGGGGTTTGAGTTTCTGTGAGTGTTGGGCACATGGAAACAAAAGAAGGCCAAGAGAAGAGGGAAGAGGACCCAACGATCTGAGAAGAGAAATTGGTGGCTCGGGCCAAGTCGCATTTGGCCTGTCTTTGATCCATTTGACGTTGGAGTGTAGGGAGGAAGAAAGTAGGGTCGGGGCTTGGGGGTGATTGGGTACAGCTGGCCTGAACAGCTGGTTGGACCCGATACGATTTCTTTTTGAGGTAAACGAGACATCGTTGGTGATCCAATGAAAAGAGGGGAGGCCCCGTGCCCCCCGCAACCTCATCTTTCTCCTTCCCCTTCCCCTCATCATCCCTCTCCTCTTTTCCTTGTTGGTCCAGAGAGGCAAGAAAGATTTTAGGAGTTGCTAACTTTGTCAGAGTACGAAAGGTCTTCGAAGAGTTGGCACCCTCCATTACCCACATCATCTTGTTGATCGCAGAAAGGTGCTCATTATCCATGAAGGAAACACGAACACGCTCCAAAGTACTCCCAATTTCCAACTGAAACTCCTCATTCGTTTGGTTTTCTCTCTCCGCCAAAGGCAACAACCCAGAAATTGCAAGCAAAACATTGCTCAAATTCAACTGACTTGCAAGTTCCAGCTGCGAAACTAAACATGACGCTGTCTTTTCAACATTCAATGGCCGCGACTGAACGATTAAACGAGCCTCTCTCTTCATTTCATAGCGCTCGTCCTCTGCTTCCCTCTTCAACAATCGCTTGGAGTGGGCCGCCGTTTGGTTTGATTGCTTCTTCTTGGCATCTTCTTCTTCTTTTAATGCTTTTTCCTTCTCATTTGCAGGGAGATCTTTACTTCCCAGCAGGTCTTTGAAGGAATCCAATTTCGAGTTGATTGTTGCCAAAGCTTCCTCGTGGGTCGCATCTTCAGCAAGTCGGGTCTCTAACTGCTGAATTCGCTCCTCTTCATCCCAATGCTGCATATTGCGAAACACTGTGTGGGTGTGAGAAAAATACCATTTTGGAACAAAAGAAAAAAAAGAAAACCAGGGTGGCTTGTATGAAGTGTGAGAGGAAGAGAAGGGTCAACACTTTCTAATAATGACCATACAAAACAACGAACTCGATCATCTAACTCGCTAGAGATTGAACGAAGCATCTCTCCTTCAAGTCCCTCCTTGTCTTTCTTGTTATCGTCATTGTCGCTTGGTTCTTTCTCTTTCTCTTTCTCTTTCTCTTTCTCTTTCTCTTTCTCTTTCTCTTTCTCTTTCTGCTTCCCCTTTTTGCCTTTTACTTCATCCACCTCTTTCTCTTTCTCTTTCTCTTTCTCTTTCTCTTTCTCTTTCTCTTTCTCTTTCTCTTCGTTTTTCCCTTTCTCTTTCTCCTTCCATTCTTCATCTTTAAGGGGACGAGGGATAAACACATCTTCATCTACCATAAAATCGGGTAATGCAAGGAGAAGGGAGGCAATAGAAGAAGGGGGGGAAGAGGAGGAAAAGGGTGAAGTGGGACTTGGATCAATCTCCTGTTGCCAAAGAGAATTAGGAAAAGAACAAAAAAACAAAAGAAAATTAAAAAAGAAACCAGAAGAGCTTCCAAATTGGCTGACCGTGTGGGGAAATTGGGATGAGATCGAAGAATTTTCACATATTTTTCGATTGGGAGAACTTCTGACTCGCATGAGAGAAAAGCTAAATCCAAAGACAAACTTTTGGACACCTGGTGCAAAGTAATGTGAGGAAAAAGAAAGGGAGGTAGAAAATGAAGACTGAGACTACCTCTGCTGAGCTGACATCTGTTTCATCAAAACCGGAATCTAGAAAGAAAGGTCATAAATGCATCTTACAGCCAAAAAGAAAAGAAAAGGAAAGAAAAGAAAAACAAACAAGGTAAACGTCCAAGAAGAGAGTCAATATAAGTAGAATTGTAGTAACAGTCAAGTCCTGAGTCCGGCTGCACAAGGAGGGATGAGAACTGGGAATGGGAGTGCAGCAATTTGCTTGAAACCTTTTGATCACGATTCAATAAAGCATTGTATCGTTTATCCAAATCTTCAGAAAAAAAACTGTTCTTTTCACTCGCCCCCACCTCCCCCCCAACCCCCTCCACCACTCCCACCCCTNAAAAAAAAAAAAAAAAAAAAGACGATTCTTGTCTGGCTTTCCTCAGCGAAAAGACAAAACCCAAATATTGGAGGGGATCGCTCGGTTTTTTCTTCCTCTTTTTACTGTTTTTTTTTCTTCTTTTTTTTTCTTTTTCTTTTTTTCTTTTTTTCTGTTTTTTGGTTGTATGGTTGTGTGGTTGTTTAGTTGTTTTTTCCAATGCCCTGGCAAACAATAAAAAGTTGGAAAGGCCCCTTTTTTTTTTTTGGTTTTTTATGAGCAAGTTCTTTTCCTTCCATCCCCAATCTGAAAAAGAAAGAGGATGGTGGGTTGCGCTTTTTTAAAAAAGCACCTCAATAAATTTGGTGAGAGGGCCCCATGGAGCTCTTGATGTACAAGTTCTTGATGTTTTGCCAGTTCTTCTTCAACAAGGAGACCAAGAAGTTGGCGGTCATGAAGATGTTTTGGACGAGCTCTTCCTCAGTGAGGTTGACGTTTCCGACAGCGACACCCAAACACAAAACCTTCTTCAATTGGAGCTTGACGGTCTTCCTTTGGATATCCATGAGCTCCTGAAGGTCAGCTCCGGGTTGGAGGAGGAGGGGGAACTTTTGGGCTCTGTTCAAAGTGGGACCGAGGATACGGGGAATGGTACGGATGAGGGACTCAGAGGCGAAGAAGATATCGTAAGCCTGGGCCATCTTCTTAATGGTCTTCTTGTTCTTGTTGAAGGACTTCAACTCCTCGACGCTCTTGCAGTCAATTCCGAGGGCCTTAGCCTTGTCGCAATCGGACTGGTTACCGAGAACGCAAAACTTGAAGTTGGGCTTGCAAGGATGTCTCAAGACAAGGGAGGCCTTGAAACGCTTGTCGCGAGTGGGGTCATAGTTCTTCAACGCGATCTGGAGCTCGACGGTCTCGACGAAGTTCCTCTTCTTGGTCTCGTTGGAGTATTTCAACAACTCCTGGATGGCGGTGCGCAGGGAATCGGAATGCAACTTACTCATGGCTTCGAACTGATTCAGGGAGAAGGGAAAAGGAAAAAACTTGGACGTCAGGAACACGATGACGTCATCAACTGCGACGAACCTTTGTTCACCTTTTAAGGAAAAAAAATTGTGAAATATATCCCAGGACATTTTATTGTTAGAAAACGTCCAAAAGAGTCAAATTAGACAAGGTGGTTGTTTCACAGTTTATCATTTTTTCTTTTTTTTCAGACAGACTCTTTGCCCAGAGCAACACGCAACGAAAGGAGCAAAGGGGGAACGGAGGATGACTTACAGAGGTTGGTGATTGATGTTGAAAAATTTTCACATTCTTCTGTGCAATCTCTGAGGCGGGAATGAAGAAGAGGAGTGTTGATGAGGTGAGTGACACACGAAATGAGATTGTCGAGCTCGAGAATTGAAGAAGAGGAAGAAGAGGTAGAAGGGGATGTCTTTGATTTCTTGGGAAGAGGGGATTGGTTTTTCCCACTTTGTACGAAGTCCTTCGCCTCATTCTCTACCAAAAGCAAAAATTTGGGCAAGAGGGCATCGTTGTAGCAAAATACCCGCAGACACATTTCCCACCCCCATTGGCCCTCTCCAGATTTGTCTTCCCAACCCCTGGCTCCTCCGTCTCCTGAATGAGAGCTTGAAAGAGAATGGAGGTACATCAAACTGTCTTTCAGCGCCTTCAACAAGGTCTCCAAAAATGAGGCCGAAATGACCAATCGCTTTTCTTCGTCTTCCCGCAAAAGAGGATTCTTCTTCGTTTTGGTGGTGGGGGGTTGAACGCGATGGAGGAAGGACCCAATCAAAGAAATCATCGCTGACTTTGATTTTGGGTGCTTGTTCGACTGCAGAATGAGGGATGCTGACCCTTCCAAAAGGAGGAGAGTTTGTGAGTGTGGGATGGAGGGAAGAGAGCAAAGGCTGTTGCAGAAGAGCGAGATGAGGGCTTTGTCGATGTGGGGGGAGGCTGGGGAGGTGGGGCCTCTTTTTCGTTTTTTTGCATTTTGTGGGAGGGGGAGAGAGGATTCTTCTGGGTTGCTTCTTTGCATGATGACCGTTGTGAGAAAGGAAAGGAAAGAAGCAAGACCTGTGGGGAGTGAATTAAATAAGAATAAATCAATATTTTTTTTTTTAAAGTCTTGTTCCGTTCAGAGATGAGCGGGGAGGGGAAAAGGAGAAAAAGAAAAAGGAGAAATGGGAGAAAAGGGAGAAAAAGGGGAACCATTCTTATCTGAATCAGCACGGGAGAGAAGAAGATCAACAACAAAGACAATATTCCCATACTTCAAGTTGGTGGCGTCTGCACAGAAATGAATAAGAAATAAACAAAACCAATAAATAAAAAATCAATAACAAAGAAAACAGAAGGAAAATGGAAAATGAGCCACACAACAAACCAGAGAGGCCACACACCGCTGCAAGAGCTTTCAACATATTGTTCTCAAAATGAGGGAGGTAATAAAGGACGGAAAGGAAGGAGGTTTGCAGGGGTGGGGGGAAGTCAAGGAAGGGTCCCAAAAGACCACCTCCGTGCTTCGCTGAGATAACAAAAAGGAGGGGGACCAAAGCAGTTTGGAGTATGGAGATGTGCTTTTGGGAAAGCAAAAACAGGGATGGTTCCAAAGAGGAGGAGGAGGAGGAGGAGGGAGAGGGGGAAGGGGAAGAAGAGGAGGACTGAGCAGGCTTTCGGGAACAAATATAGTGGAGCTGCCGAATGACGCGCTCTAAGAGGGGGAAATAAGCTGAGGGTGAAGTCGAGCGGCTCATTCCTTGTCCCAATTGATAAAGAAGCTTCGGTAAATACAACAACCAATCCACAAGAATTTTCTCCTCTTCAACTCCTTCCTCCTCTCCCCACACAGTCACATAATTATGAAACACCCACTCAACAACACCCAAACACATCCCCTTGGCAACTGACACAAGCTGTCGACCCTTAAAAAAAGAAGAAAAACTCCTCAGAATGCTCAGTTGGAGGGCCCATATCTCCGAATTCTCTGAAGCAGGCGCAACCTTCACCAAGAACCCAACCAAAAGAGCCAAGGAGACAGCACACCGTTCATCAGGGGTCCGAAAGAAGTTTAACCCACTTTCTTTATCAACATGGACAGGGTTTTTTGTGAGTTCGTTGAGGAAGGTTTCGCTGATAAAGGATCCAATGATTGAAACCCACTCGAATGGAACCCCCTTTTTGTTGGTTTTGGAGGTTTTGGTGGGTTGGGAAATTGAGACTGCTGACTTCACAAAGGAGGTTTTCTAATTGGAAAAAAAATTAGATAATTGGAAAATTAAAATAAAAAGGAATGAAAACACCAAAGATCCTCCTGACCTGTTTTTCCGCCTCTTTCGTCTTTTTTGCAGCAACCTTCGCGGGTGTTCGAAAACTGGACCAACCGAGGAGATGAATCAAGGTGGACAACAATGACGCTCCCTCCAAATTGAGGTCAAAAAGAGCCATTCCAATCACCGAATCTCCCTTTTTCTCAGCCTGAAATGGGAAAAGAGGCATGATATGACGTTCTGTGCTCTTCATAACAAAGACGAGCGCAGCTTGTGTCGCTTCATCCAATGGCTTCTCTGCTCTCTCGTCCTTGGCGAGCTCGAGGGTCCAAAGCTCAAGAAAAAGATTCATCATTTTCAAAATCAAGGTCAAGAAGTAGCTGATGCGGACGTTTCTCTGTCTCTTGGCCTCCCCAGCCTCACCCACCCCACTGACCAACGACATAATCACCTCACTTGGTGAGGACTCAACCCAATGAGCAAACAGAATCTCAATCAAGCACAAAGTCCATGAGAAATCCCATGAAGACAACACGCTTTGCTTTGATTCATAGCCAGCAATGGTGTTGAGAGACTGGCTTGTGAGGGATTGCATCATGGTCCCCACCAGTTGGGGTTCTCCATTAAATGGTGACGAGGATAAGGAGGAAGAGGAAGAGGAAGGGGAAGGAGAAGAGGAAGAGGAAGAGGAAGAGGAAGAAGAAGAGGAAGAGGAAGAGGAGGTACCCAAGCGCTGCAAGGAAGTCACACCAGACAAACGAATAGCCGAGCGCGAGTAACAACACCCCAAAGCTCCTGATACTTTCGTGCCCCCATCCCATTTCTCCCCCTCGTCCCCCCCCTGAAGAACCCCCACTGGTTTCGAACCCAAAGATTCCCAATCAATCTCCCCCCCATCACCCTCATTCTTTTTGGTATCTGTTCTTTGTGCTGATTCCATCAAGCTCCACACCGCCCCCTGGAGCTCAAAATTCGAAGCATTCCTTTCCACCAAACCCATCCTTCTCTTTGTACGACCCCCCCCTCCTCGAATAGAGTGGACACAGAGGCCCAAAAAGAGACAAAACACCTCTACGAGCAAAGAGAGAGAGTTTTCTTTCCCTTTTTTCGTTGGTTTGGTGGGTTTGGAGGCCATAGAAGAGGCCTCTTGGAGGTCTGTGTTGTTGCGGCTTTTGGATTCTTTGAAGCGCTGGATCATCACCACGACGAGTTTGGGGAGGAGTTGGTTGGAGAATTCGGGGGAGGCGAGGAGGGCGGGGTAATGGGTCAGGAGGAGCTTGAAGAAGCGGATGCCGTCTGTTTGGACGACGGTGATGTCGTGGGTGATGGAGTGGGAGACATAGGCAATGATGAGGGGGAGGAAGGGAAGGATGTTGGAAGGTGGTGTTTGTGAAACTGTTTTGTGTTAGGGAAAAAAATGAAAAAAAAGAAAAAAGGGGAGGTGAGTGGAGGAAAGGGGGGAAAGGGGGGAAAGGGGGAAAAGGGGGAAAAGGGGGGATGNAGGGGAAAGAGGGGGGAAAGAGGGGAAAAGGGGGAAAAGGGGGGAAAGGGGGGAAAGGGGGAAAGAGGGGGAGGGGAAAAGGGAAAAAAGAAAAAAGGAAACGCACATAAGAAGTCCATAACTTTGAGAAAAGAGGTGCGAACAGAGGAGTGAAGATCAGAAGAACAGCCAAGAACATTCTCTAGGATGGCGTGCATTTGACCCTTGAGAAGGTGGGGTTGTTGCTTTAAAAAGCTTTGGATGGTATCAAGCGCATCTAAGAAGGGAAAAGAAGAGCGGGATGGTAAGAGAGGAGAGAAGAGAAGAGAAGAAAAAAGAAGAAAAAAGAAGAAAAGAGAAGAGAAGAGAAGAGTAAAAACCGGAGCGTGAGGAATCTTTGTGGTGTCGTAACTTTGCAAACAAATCAGAAAGAGTTAAATTTCTGCTGTTAGTGAGATCTTCCTTCGATTTCAACGCAATTGGTGTTGAAACATTGATTTCTTTGGAAAAAGTTGTATGTTTGGGAAAAGGGGTGAGCGGCAAGAAAGGGGGGCAAGGAGAAAAGGAAAGAAAGAAAAGAAAAGAAAGTGAAACTTGCAGTTTTGAAACTTGTTTGGGTCGCATTGGAAGCAGCCTTCTTCCCTTTCCCAAGCTTATCAACCTTCTTCTTATTCTTCTTTTGCAAAGGATTATGCTTCCCCATTTTTCTCTGTCTTTGGCACGGTGTGCCGGTGTGGGAAAAAAGGTGGCGAGCTGGACAAATTGAAAAAGTCCTTTTAGTTTGTCGAAAGCGGGGTCAGTTTCTTTTTTTTTTTTCACTTCACGTTCTCCGTTGCCCCATATCTTTTCTTTTCGCTCCTCGTTCAGTTCACAGACCGAGGAGGGTGAAGGCTGGAGCCTTTCCCGTTGATTTGGGCTGCTGGGGGAGCTGTTGTCATGCTGTGGATGGTTCATCAGGCGGTTGGTTATGCCGTCGTGGACGAGGAACGTGTGGAAGAGGGCGAGAGGTAATAATTTATGTTTTATTATCATTGTTTTTTTTTTTTTTTTTTTTTTTTTTTTTTTTTTTTTTTTTTTTTTTTTTTTTTTTTTTTTTTTTTTTTTTTTTTTTTTTTTTTTTTGTCCTTCTTTCTTCTTTGGTTTTTCCTTTTTGGTTGGTTTATCTCCTAATTTCTTCTTTCCTGTAAGTTCTATCCTGCCAGCTCTCATGGAGCGCAAAGAAGAAGCAATTCGAGAGGTGATTTTGCATGGTCTTCTGCCAGAATCACGCTCACATATTTGGAAGAGGCTGTCTGGCTCAATCGATCTTGAAATGGTTGGTTTTACCAACCACATAAATACACACATACACACACACATACACACACACAAATATATATACATGCATACATACGTACACACACAGACACCTGCACAGCCACACATACACATAAACACACCTACACATGCATATCCATGCCCACATCCACATCCACGGCCACACATGTACACACATCCACACATCCACACATATACACATACATGCATACACAACACAGACACACAGACACAGATGCACACAGATGCACAACAACAAACAACAATAGCCACCCAACAACTCCTTCTCATCACCCTTCTTTCACAGAAATACCCAAACTTGTACACGGAGCTCTCTCGAGTTCCCCCTGCACACAAAATCGTAGAGGCCATTCTTGCAGACATCCCCAGGACGTTCAATTTTTCTGAAGTTCATTCAGAGGCCTTCGATGGGCAAAAAGGAGAGGAATTGAAGATTTTATTGAGTACTTATGCGAATTTTGATACAAAACTTCAATATGCTCAGGTGCTTTTTTCCCTCCTGTTTTGTCTTTTTTCTCCTCTTCTTTCCTCTCCCCTCCTCCTTTCTTCCCCCTCCCCTCCTCCCTTCTTGTTCTTCTTCTTCCTCACCTTTTTGAACAGGGAATGAATTATTTGGGGGGGGTACTACTCCTTCATTTACCCCTCGAAGAAGCCTTCTGGGTTTTTAATGCAATGATGACGGTTTCTTTCTTTTTTCTTTTCTTCAAATTTTATCATTTTGTTTTGGTTTTGTTTTTTGCCTCACCCATGACCCAGGAATTTGGCGCTGATATTCTTTTTTCTCCCGATAATGTTTGGTTTGATACTTTTGATGACCTTCTTCGGAAAGTCTACCCACTGTTTGTCTTCTTTTGTTGTTTGTTGTTTGTTGGGGAGAAAGGGGGGTTTTAACCCCTTCTTTCCTCAAAAACACAGAGTTTCGGCACACATGGAAGGGCTCCAGGTGTCGTCTGGGCTCTTTTTGTCCCAGTGGTTTCGAACTTTTTTTTTGTATTCAGAGAATCTTCAATTCTCGATTCGAGTTTTTGATATGTTTTTTGTTTTAGGTTTGTGCTTGTGGTTAGCACACGGCCCTCTCTCTCTCCCCCTCCTTCCCCTCCCTCCTTCCCCTTCCTCCCTCTCCTTCCTCCCTCTCTGATTTCTTCTTTCCAAGGGCTTGAAGGTTTATACAGGGTTGGTCTTGCTGTTATTGGGCTGTTTCATGATGAATTACTTGGTCTTGATTATATGGGAATTCTCACAAGACTTACTCAGTTAGGAGAGGTTTGGTTTTGCTTTGGTTTAATTTAATTTGGCCGAGTTTTGTTTTGTTTTGTTTAATTTGATTCCTTCCTTTTCTTTTCTTTTCTTTCGAGTCCCTTCCTCCCCACCTCACAAGATTTTTTCTTTCTCCCTCTCTCCCTCTCAGATTCCGGTGGATCAAGTGTTTGAAATTGCTGCAAAAACTTCATTTCCCAAAAAATATGATCTTTCTGGGCGGTTAGCCCACCGCCACCAGCCCGCAAATACCCACCCTTCTTACTGTTGTTGTGTCATATTTTGATTTTTTTTTTTTTTTTCACAATGCCAACAAGGTTGCAGAGAGGAAAGAAAAGTTAGAAAAAAGAAAGAGAAAGAGAAAAAGAAAGAGTAAGAGAAAGAGAAAGAAAAAGAAAAAGAGAAAGAAAAAGAGAAAGAAAAAGAGAAAGAAAAAGAGAAAGAAAAAGAGAAAGAAAAAGAGAAAGAGAGAGGAATTGTGAATAAAACGTTTATCTATTTTTTGTGATTGCTCGCACAATTGTTGCTTTATTCAGAAAAGAAAAAGAAAGAAAGAGTTGCTGGAAAGAAAAAAAGAACAACAACAACAATAACAACAACAACAAAAAAAATTCTTCAAAAAGAGTGTTGTTGCCCCGCGTTGTCATTCCGATTTTTTTTGAGTGCTTTTTTGTTTTTTTTTTGGTTTTTGTTCTTTCCTCTCTTTTCAAAACAAAAGGAACCAATGGGATTTGGAGAAAAGATCGATGAGCTTCTCTCTTTCTCCTTCTCCATTCTGGACTCGCTCCAAGAAAACCTAGAACAAGTCCATTGGGTGGTGGAAATTCTGTTGGTGGTGTTCATTTTCTACCTCCTTCTACACAAGAAACAATCCAAACAAAAGGAGGCCCGCAAGCTCTCCGAGAAAGAAAAACAAATGATGATTGATGAGTTCTACTGCGAACCCTTGGTCCCCGACCTCACCGAACGCCACCACCTCGACCTAGCCTCCCAAATCAACTTTGACCATGGCCCCATCTTCCCCATCGGTCGCGTCCAAGGGAAGGAGGTGTACAACCTGACAACGGGGTGCTATCTGGGGTACCTAAACCATCCCAAGTTCCAAGAAGGGTCGGTGGCGGCATTGAAGAAGTATGGGACAGGGAGCTGTGGGCCCAGGGGGTTCTTGGGGACAGTGGATGTTCATTTGGAGCTGGAGAAACACATCCAGGAGTTTATGGGTACCAGTGACGCCATCATCTACTCGTCTCAGTACTCCACAGTGGTGAGTTTTGTGATGGCGGTGGCGGCCAGGTACGATGTCATCGTGGTGGACAAGGGGGTGAAGCACGCCATCAAAATGGGGGTGGACCTCTCCCGCGCCAAGACTTATTGGTTTGAACACAACGACATCCAGGACCTCACCCGCATCTGGGAGTCCCTCGAAGGAGACCGTGCCAGCAACAAGATCCCCCCCAACACCCGCTTTTGGCTCCTAGTCGAGGGCTTGTACGAGAACCGCAGCGATATCTGCCCCCTGCCCGAGATCATGAAGCTCAAGGAGCGCCACAAGTTCAGGATGATGATCGAGGAGAGCCACTCCATCGGCGTCTTGGGAGATACAGGGAGGGGGGTAACAGAGCACTTTGGCATCCCTGTCTCCTCTGTGGAGTGCATCATCGGGAGTCTGAACAGTGTCCTCTCCGCAGATGGGGGGTTCTGTACTGGCGAAAAGGAGCTGGTGGACTTCCAGAGACTCAACGGGTCTGGGTATGTGTTCTCAGCCTCTCTTCCTCCTTGTCTCACAGTGGGGGCGGATATCGCTCTCTCTATCTTGGACTCCCAGGAGGGTGTTCGGGATATGAAGCGCCTGCATGAGGTGGTGGTGCGCTTCCGGGAGCTGTTGGATGAGGGGGTGAAGTCTTTGGGGATGTGGGTGGAGGGGGACCGGAAGTTGTCTCCTATTTTTCATCTTCGTCTTTTGAAAGAGAAGAAGGAAGAGGGGAAGGGCGAGGGGAGAGGGGAAGTGGAGGAATTGGAGGATGATAAGGTGTTGCAAGCGATTTGTGATGCTGCTTTGGAGAAGGGGACACTTATTTCGAGGGCCAAGTACATTAATGAATGGCAGGGAAGGCCTGAACCAAGGTTACTTTATTTTATTTTTTATTTTTTATTTTTTATTTTATTCTATTCTATTCTATTTTATTTTATTTTATTTTATTTCATTTCATTTCATTTCATTTTATTTCATTTTATTTCATTTTATTTTATTTTATTTTATTTTATTTTATTTTATTTTATTTTATTTTATTTTATTTTATTTTATTTTATTTTATTTTATTTTATTTTATTTTATTTTATTTTATTTTATTTTATTTTATTTTATTTTATTTTATTTTATTTTAAGTACTAACCCCCCTTTAACAGCATTCGAATTTGTGTCAACGCCACAATGACAGATGAAGAAATTGTAAAAACAACAAAAACTATCATTCAGTCAGTCCAGGAGACATTTTCATCATCCAAATGAGAAAAGACTTTGAACCAATAACAAAATTTTTCTTTCTTCTTTATTCTTGTCTTTTTTCTTTCTTTTCTTTTTTCTTTTTTCTTTTCTTTTTTCTTTTTTCTTATTTCAAAACCAAAAAAGCAAAATCCAATCGAAAGTTATTTTGAATTAGAAATTCTAAAATTTAATTTATTCCTTTCTTTTGGTTGGAAGAGGGGAGAAGAGGGGGGGAAGATGCTTGGAGCCTCAAAAAAAAGAAGCAAGCTACATCCACGTGAGCAAGTTTTTTTCAAAAAAAAAAAAAAAAAGATACAAAAAACACACAAAACAAAACAAAACAAAAATAATTACACTAAATCGCTCACAAAGCAAATTCCGCCCTCGTATTAAAGCAAACAGGTCTAGGGGGGCACTCATACGAAAGACGAGGCTCACTGATATGACTGGGGTGCATGCTCACCTTCTCTTTCGCTCCCGAGACCGTAATCGCGCAGCTACCGGTCAACACCCCCATTTCGAAGGTTCCATCGAATGTGACACCGTTGGGTTTGATGAGTTTTCCTGAGCCATGGTACTGGGGGGGGGGAGATGAAAATGAGAAAAATTGGCAACAAGAAGGAAA
>MUHK01001914.1:28876-42032 GCA_002151225.1 Paramoeba pemaquidensis
AGAGAGAGAGAGAGAGAGAGAGAGAGAAAGAGAGAGAGAAAGAGAGAAAGAGAAAGAGAAAGAGAAAGAGAAAGAGAAAGAGAGAAAGAGAGAAAAAAGAAGGAAAAGAGTAGAAATCAAACCAATCTCCCCTTCCATTCGGAAGACCAGATGCCCAGTTCCCAAAATAAGAATCCCCGGTGTAATATGTGCTCTTCCCAAGACCCGACTGAAGCCCATCGTCAAACAGGCCTTGGTATTCGTTCCCATGTAAAGAGTACTCTCCAAACCCTTGCATCACACCATTGAACCACCACCCATTGATAGAGGCCCCATCAGGGAAGGAGGACGACCCGAATCGCTCAGGGGTCTCACAATTCAGGTTCGCTTCGGTGATACCGGGGACGGCAAATTTAATGCCCAACTCGGCGACTTGCTTCTTTGTGTTCTCTATCTCCGCCGCGAGCTTCTCCTTCCAATGCTTCTTGAGATGGTCGTCAATGGAGACTGTGAAGTCTTTAATCCATTTGTGGATCTCCCCGACCTGCTTCTTTTCATCAAATTGGAGAGTCAGCTGAAACCCGGGCACAAAAATATCAAACTGATTTGGGGAGCGGTTGTTTGTCATCCAAACGAGATGGAGGGGCACCTGCTGCCCGAATTTGAGGGGATCGTTCATCTTGGCCTTGGGGACAAAGATCACAAGGTCGTTGAAGAGGATGACCTGCATCTTCTCGGTGACGGTGGCGAAGTAGTGCTTGATCGACTCGATCTCAGCCTGCTTTCCAATTCCCTTCTTCGTGACAGTCATGATGGTATCGCGGATAAGACGACGATGGGCCTCCAGGAGAGAGGATAGACCAGTGGTTTTAGAGGCAATGGCCGTCAGCTCCCGAACTTTGGCGGTTTGCCTCATGCAGTCGTTGATTTTGGCGGCGATGCTTTGCATGTTCCCGAGGGCCTTGGAAAGGTTCTCCTTATCGACGTGGTCATCCGGGGTTTTCTTGTACAAATCTTCCAACAACAAGTTGTACCGAGGAACGCGCTGGACAGGCATAATCAGGAGATGCTCGAGATCCATCCCGACCTTGGCCTTGCACTCTTCGCATACGGCAGCGAAGCGCTCGTTCTTCTTCTTTTCTCGGTTATAGAAATTGAGACTCGCTTGGTACTGGTTCGCGTACTCTGTGTAAATGATGAGAACAGGGGCCATCACCGCGAAAATATCACCGATTTTGCAAGTATCCGAGTCCCATTGGTCCAATCGCTCTTTCAGCTGCGAATACAGGTTCTGATTGAGGGTGTTGATGGACTCGATGTTCGAAAACATTTTCTTCACCTCCGTTTTGTCGATCCCACTCCCTTCCTCGTCGCACAAGTTCTCAAGCGACAACTTGTAAGTCTCCGTCATGTATGCCAGACACCTGACATAGTTTTCCTCGGTGCTCAAAATCTCAAACGCGATCTTCTTCCTGTGGTCGCCCGGTTCCGCATGAACAGAGGACCCCCCCCCACCTGACCCATGGGCAGACTTCGGCGTTGGTTCAATAGGCTCAATGTAAGCGCGGGGGACGTACCCTCTGGCGTCTTCGAACTCACAAAACATCCACTCCTCCGCATCACCGAGAATGACGACACGAGTCCCTTCTTTGACTCCCAACTCCCCTTCGTTCCCCCCCTCAAAAGCCCATAATACAACACCGTACAACACGTCATCCTCTTCATCTAAGCTTGGGTCAAGAATAGTTTGACTGTCTGTTTCACTAGAGGGAGATCCGTAGGTTCCGTGGATATCTGAGACAGACCCCGAAGAGGAAACACCAGTTTCAGCTCGCTCCAAGACCATAGCATCCTTTTCCTTCCCCTTAGATAAAAATCCAAACTTCTTCTTCATGACCGTTTCCTCGTGTGCTCCTTAGGAGAAAAAAAACCGCTTCCCCTCAAAAAAACAGAATAGAAGAGAAAAATAGAGAAGAGGAGAACCGAGAAGAGCGACACAGAAAGCCCAAGAGAAAAAAAAAAAACAAAAACAAAGAAAGGGAAGGAATGACACTCCCCGGAAAAGAATGGGAGACAAGAAATGAATAAAACGAAAAAAAGCAATCGCCGCCCGTCACCGCGATTTTGGCCTGAAAAAAGCTCCCCAAAAATTTTCATTTTAATTTACGGATTCTTAGAATTTAAAACCAGATAATTCCAAAGAATTCTTCGCTTTTTTGTTTCTTTTTTGTTTTTTTCCACTCCTTACCTATCCTGATGGCCATTGAAAGAGGTCGAGGAGCCCCGGTTGGTCGAGGAGGGCGGGGAGATCGTGGTGGTCGTGGTGGTCGTGGAGGTAGGGGAGGCCGAGGAGATCTTGGTGGCCATAGTGGTCGTGGAGATAGGGGAGGGCGGGGAGATCGTGGTGGTCGTGGTGGTCGTGGTGGTCGTGGTGGTCGTGGTGGTCGTGGTGGTCGTGGTGGTCGTGGTGGTCGTGGTGGTGGTGATGGACCCGTTGAAAACAGAAGTGAAAAGAAAGATCTTCAGAGTGACGACGAGACGTCGCCAAAACACGAGAAAGAAGAGAAGGAGGAGGAAGAAGGTCCCCTTGACAAAAAAGAAATCCAAGGGAAGAAAAGGAAAGCCACTTCCGAAGCAACGCCAGCAAAAGAGGCAAGACCAACCAAAAAGCGAAAAACGAAAAAGAAAAAGCCAGAGATGGACCTCCCTTCTTCGAACTGGATGAAGCTTGCCAAACAAATTGGCGCAGATCCGATCCCAAAGAAGAAAGCTCAGCCGGACCCTGAAGATGACGAAGGTGAAGGGATGCCCGTTGCGAAAGGGGCAGTGGTAAACAAGCACCTCGATCAATACCGGGAGCTGGCCAAGCTTTGGCTGGCTTCCCCAGACGAACTCCCCGAAGACGACGGATCCCCCACGAAGAGAGTTTCCATTGATTGCGAGATGGTGGGGGTCGGTGAAGATGGCAAGGAAAGCATCCTCGCAGAGGTCGCGATTGTGAACGAACACGGCAGTTGTGTGTACCACAGCTACGTGAAACCCACCGAATTTGTCACCGACTGGAGAACAAAGGTGTCGGGCATTCGGCCGGGTGACATGTTGGGGAAAGGAAAGCCCTTTGTGGAGGTGCAAAAAGATGTTGCGGCGGTGATGAATGGGAGGGTGGTCATCGGACACCACTTGTCCAATGATTTCCAGGCGTTGAAACTCTCACATCCCTTCAAAATGTTGCGGGATACTGCCAAATACCACCCGTTGACAAGACAAAAGAAGCCAAGGGCGTTGAGGTGGTTGTCTTTAAAGATTCTTGGGATGAATATTCAGGTTTTTTCTTTTTTGTCTTTTTTGAGGGGGATGTTATGGCCAAAGGGAGAATTTGGGTTAACTTTTTTTCTTTCTTTCTTTTCCCTGTAGCAAGGCTCTCACTCCCCTATTATCGATGCAAGAGCCTCTATGCTCCTCTACAAAGCTCTCAAAAAAGAGTGGGAGGAATCTATTGAATATCGAGAAAAGATGCAGAAAAGCAAAAAAAAGAAGGGGAAGGGGAAGGGAAAAGAGAAAGAGAAGGAAGAAAAAGATGGAGAAGACGAAGAGTAAGCAGGAGAAAAAAATAAGGAAAGGGAAAGAAAGAAACAACGAGGGAGATGGACACAACATAGGCGCGGGAATTGATCCGGATTCCTCCCAAAAACCACACGAAGTTTTTTGTTTTTGAGTTTTTTTTATTATTACATTTTGATTTATGATGTTTCGTCCAGAAGTGGCGCAAAAAACTTCTTGGCTCCGTTGATGTTGACCCCGATCGCTGGCGAGGCTATTTAAAAAGTCAGAAAAAATAAAACAAAAAAATTGAAAACTTCAAGAGGAGAAGAGGGGGAAGGGAGAGGAAAAGAAAGAAACAGACAAGAGGAAAGAAAAAGAGGAAAAAAGAAGCAAAAAAAGAGTTGGGAGGAAGAAAGGGAGGAGAGAAAAAAAAGGGGGGATAAAAAAAAATAGGAGCCATAACTGATGTTTGGGTCAGAGATGATAATCATGACGCATGCGTTGCTTGTGAGTGAGTCAATGAAAGCGCTAAAGTGGGAATTTCGCACCTAGAGTGAAGAGAAATGAAAGAAGAAGAGGGAAAGAATGAGAAAAAAAGAGAAGGCAACAGAAGAAGAAAGAAAGAAAGAAAGAAAAAGAAAAAAGAAAGAAAAAAGAAAAGAAAAAAAAAAAAAGAAACCTCCATGGTTTGAAACTGAGAACCCATTTTGTTACAGCTCAGTTTAAACTGTTTGATAATGTTACTAATCTTCTCGAACCTATGTGCATCGTGGTGACTCCTCGTAGAAGCATGAGAAATCACCAAAAAGGTGGCAATCTCAAACAAAACCACCTCATCCGCTTCGCAAATCTCACAAAACTTTGCCAGCCTGTCCTCCAAAACTTGGATGTTGGGGATGAGGGAATACACGATCTGGGACCAGGCTTTGTACAGGGTTTCGTCCCAGATGGAAGTTTTGAAGCAGTGGACCTTCATGGGGAGGGCGATTTGGGTCAGTTCGTTCTCCCTTTTGCGAAATACCTTCTCTCCTTGCTCCTCAGGGAGGAGATCCATTTTGTGGATAAGGATGAAAATTTTGGCTTCGGGAGAGTGTTCTTTCAGGGCGCCCATGGCATCTTGGAAGTATTGGATGTCTTTTTTTAACTCATTGCTCTCCACATCGAAAACAAAGATGAGAACAGACACGTTGCGAAACAAGTAGTCTCTCTGCTTTTTGAAGTAGCTCTCCATGAAGGCCTCTTGACCGCCACAATCCCAGAGGAGAAGAGAAAGGTTACCAAGGAACCGAACATTTGTAGTGTCGATTTCGAACGTGGCCTCCATGTTTTTGGTTTCCCTGGCGAGATGGTTGGCGAAAATGATGGACCTCATGGAAGTTTTCCCGCTCCCACTTCTCCCCATGAGGAGGACTTTGGACTTGGCGACCTTGGACATGTTGTCGACTTGGGTTTTCTGTGAAGGAGGCGTGGGAAAGAAACAAGAAAAAGACTCAAGAGTTTTTTTTTTGATAAATTGAAAACGCTCGCAAAAAAAAAAGAAAAAAAGACAAACGCATTTTGCCTCTTGGTTTTTGGGTGATGGATGCCAAAGAAGAGACCCAACAAGAAAACACAACGGTTCTTCTTGAAGAACAAGAAACAAATGAGCCTGCAACTGAGGTATCATTGCTTTTTTTTTTTTTCTTTTTCTTTTCTTTTCTTTCTTTTCTTTTCTTTTGTTGACAAGATTTTTTTATTTTATTTATTTTATTAATTTTTAATTCGCTCCTTCAAGGTCATCACCTTTTCCTTGAAAGCGCCAAAGAAACAAGTGCAATGGACGGAAGATGTGGTTGACAATGAGGGAATGGGGAAAAAGAGCTCAAAAAGTTTTTTTTTTGTTTTCTTTTGTTTTCTTTTCTTTTCTTTTTTCTTATCTTTTGTTTCAACAGAGTGTTGTATTTTTCATAAAACCCGTAAATTTGGTGAATCCTCCACAGAGACCGATAGCAGCGATGAAGAACGAGGTACAAGAAACTTTTGATTTTTTGATGGGTTTTCTTATTGCCATTTTTTTTTCTCAAAATTTTCTCTTCAGAAAAAAAACATCACCATTGTCATGGCGACCATGACCACGACCATGACCACAACCCCGATCGAAACCTTAATGATCAGGACTGCCATGAAGAACAAGATGCGTAACAATCCCCCAAAGGAAAAGGAGGAGAGTTGAAAACCAAAACCAAACCCAAAACCAAACCAAAGCCCCTAGGTTTCTTGTTGGTTCTCAGGGGGGAGAGAGGAGGACGAGGGAGGGGGTGGGGATGAAGAGGATGAAGAGGATGAAGAGGATGAAGAGGAAGATTCCTCATGACTCATCTGTTGTTCTTGGGCTTCCTCATACATTTGGTGAATTTTTTCCTGAAAGAAACGGCCGAGACAGTGAAAAAGACAAAAAAAAAAGTAAAATATTCTGAAAACAAACCCTCTCTCTTTCAATCATCATGTGTTGAACTCGAAAGCCCACCAACCCACCAACAATCGCTCCAGCAAAAGCCACCAGGGACTTGCCAAATGGACTCGTTGCCATTCTTTTCCAAGATTTCTTTCCCAAAGGCCCAGCCCCCCAAAAAAGTGACCAAAAGAGGAAGGTCGACCGAGGTGAGCCGAGAGATGCTTAAGTGGCGTGTGAGCCAAATTACGAAAATCACCTCATGACATAGCACAATGGCTGTGTAACAGCTTCAACCACTTGTATTGTATGCTTGTTCAGGCTTGTGTTTTTACTGTATTTTTCATGAAACTTTCTTGTTCTGATGGCAAGATTTACAAGCCACTTCAGAATCTGACTGCTCTCCTCCAATTTCTTTCTTTTTTTCTTTTGTCTTGGCCAAGTTCTCTCCTTGTTTCTAGTTTGTTTTTGTTTGTTTTTGATTTATTTTACAAAAGATCCTCAGGGTTATCCACCTTCTCTGGTTTGATTTCTAATCCTAGCTCATCCTGAGCGCCCTCCTCCACTTCCTCTTTCTTGGGAAACAAGGTCTCTCCAGTTTCATCCACAAACTTTGATATGCTCTCCCCAGCATCAACAAAAAACCCAGACATTGCCTCCCCAATTCCCGGCCCTCCCTCTCTCGCCCCCTCCCCTTCGTTTTCGTTCTTGTTTTGTTCCTTGTTCTCGTCGTTGAGTTCCTTTGCTTGTTCATCCACAAACTTCGAGATGCTCTCCCCAGCGCCAACAAAAAACCCCGATACTGCCTCCCCAATTCCCGGCCCTCCCTCGCCCGCCCCCTCCCCTTCGTTTTCGTTCTTGTTCTCTTCCTTGTTCTCTGTCTTGTTCTCGTTGTCCTGAGGTTGGACCTCAGCAACAACATGATCGAAACCCTCTTTCACTGTTTGTGCAAGATCACTGCTTGCTTTGATCACCTCTGTTGCCACCACGTCGCTTTGTCGCTGCAAGGTGGTCCAAATGTCCTCCTCATTTTGTTGCGGTTGTGATTGTTGTGATTGTTGTGGTTGTTGTGGTTGTTGTGGTTGTTGTGGTTGTTGTGGTTGTTGTGGTTGTTGTGGTTGTTGTGGTTGTTGTGGTTGTTGTGGTTGTTGTGGTTGTTGTGGTTGTTGTGGTTGTTGTGGTTGTTGTGGTTGTTGTGGTTGTTGTGGTTGTTGTGGTTGTTGTGGTTGTTGTGGTTGTTGAGGTTGTTGAGATTGTTGTGGTTGTTGTGGCTGTTGAGGAAAGGTTTCCGCAACGAAGTTGTCAACACTTTTCACAAACGAACCCCAAACGCCTTCGTTGGCTGCCATAATCTCGATTCGGTGCGGTGATGGGGTGCAAGAATGAGATTGGAAAAGGCTTGGAAAGGTTAGAAAATAGGGCGCTAAAAATAATTATTGGCGGGCCCACCAATTTTTCACTCCGGTCAAAGGAGCGCGAGAACACATCCTTTGGACAAAAATTTATGCACAAATTTTTCACAGAGCTATATCTTGGTCTGGTGCTCCTCTTTTTTCCTTCACAAGGTTCTCACGCAGTTGTCCGTGTGTATCCGTGTGCTGAAAACTTCTTTCACAATAAAACAAACGAAAACATAAAAAATTCTCAGAAATGTGTGCGAGTTTGATCAGCGCACCGACGAGAAGGAAGCTCAAGTTGGTCCCTTCAGAGCTGCCGAAAAGGGTGATCTTTTGTCCCTCGGGACCTTGCTGAGGAAACAAAAGACAAGATCCAATCACTATCTGTTTCGAACAGTTTTTCCGCACTTCATGGTGCAGCTGCTAACGGCCACACAGATTGTGCATTGGCCCTGATTTATGCTGGTTGTGATAACTCGGAATCAGTCGTTTCTTTCCATGGCTGCAGCAGAGGGACTCACAAAAGTTGCGTTGGCGTTGATTGAAGCCGGGAGTGATCCATGAACAAGAGATGCATCCGGGTTCATGCCAGCTGATGTGGCACGATTAAGTTTGGAATTTTGGTTGGCCCTCTTCCTCGCCTTCTTGATTTCCACAGGCATTGCTTGTGTTCTGGTCTGAAAATGGTTTGAAACTGGCTTTGTGTCCCCTCCCTGGGTTGGGGTGACGATCCTCGAATTTTGGAATTAAATCCAATCCCTCCTCCCACGCGGAGTTTCCCTGCAATTCTCGCACACCAGCGCTGACATTCAGTCTTAGATTTGTTTTGTTTTCATTTATGAAGGAAAAAACGAGTCGCACCAGACCAAGACGGGGCTCTGTGAAAAATTTGTGCATAAATTTTTGTCTTTTGTATAAATATGTCCATTTTCCATTTTTGTCTCTTCCCTCCCTCATTGTTTCTTCCTTGTTGTTGGAAATGTGGGAGGTTGTGAGGGGTTTTTGGTCCTCCAACACCTATGTGAGAAGAAACAAAAACTCTAAAGTGTTGGTGTTTGGGGATTCTGGTGTTGGGAAGGTTTGTTATGGACAAGAGGAGGGTAAATGGGCTGAAGTGGGGGCTGATCCTTCTTTGCTCTCTCTCTCTCAGACCACACTTTTGGCCTACTGGGCAAGAGATGGGATGGGAAGGCCACGTTCTTGGATGGCAGATACAGTTTCGGCAAATGAGAGAGGGTTTACTCTGAGAATTATTCATCATGAAGAAGGTTTTTGGAATTGGGGAAAGAGAACAAACATTCCCTTTTTCCTTTCTTTTCCCCTTTCATTTTGTTAACTGGCAAAACAAAAATAAAAAAATAGGGAGAGCATTGACCTATTTGGAAGAAAAAGACTGCGCCACGAAGCTCTCAGAAGTGATGTTAATGGGGGTTTGTTTTCATTTTCGGCTCCATTTAACTCACAATTTAACTCACAATCCATCCCATTCTTTCCTTTTCTTTTTCCTTTTCTTTTTCCTTTCCTTTTCCTTTTCCTTTTCCTTTCCCTTTCCCTTTCCCTCTTCTCCCCTTTCCTCTCCTCCTCTTAGGCTCACACTTGCATCGTCCTCTTCTCCCTTGTTGATAGAAAATCTTTTTCTGAGGCAAAAAATAGATTTATCCCCGAAATAATTGCTCTTAAAGGCAGCCATTGCCCTATTATACTCGTTGGAACCAAGCTAGATCTTAGAGAAAAAGAGGAAAAAGAGAAGAAGAGGAAGAGAGAAGAAAAGGGGGGAGAGAAGGGGGGGAAGAAGGAGAAGAAAGAGAAGGGGGAGAAAGGGGAGAAGGAGGAGAAGGAAAAGAAGGAGAAGGAAAAGAAGGAGGAGAAGGAGGAGAAAGGGAAGGCAGAAGAAGGGGAAATGGAGGGGGGGGTGATAGGGACAACTATTAATGACCTTCCTTCTGAAGTTTTGATGAGAATTTTTGATTTTTTGGAAACTTCTGACCTTGTCCATGCCATGCAGGTCGGTTTTGGGTGGGAAAATGTGGTTTTTTGGGGGTTTGTGTTTGTCATTTTTCTTTTCTCAGAAAACCACCTCCTTCTTTCTTTTCTCTCTTTCTCCCTTTCTCTCTTTTTCACCCAGGTCAATAAGAGATGGAATGAGATAGGAAAATATCCCTACGTATGGAAAGATAGGAGCAAAGGTTTCCCTCTCTCCCTCTTTCACTCGCCTCCTCCCTCAACCCCCCTCTTCTCTAACCTTTCCCTTTCCCTTCACCCCTTCCCCCTTCTCCCTTCTCCCTTCCCCTTCCCCCCCCTTCAATGGGATAGGATTTATATCCACAGAAGAGGGAGTCGCCCTCAAAAATAGCCACCCAGAGGTGACTTTTTACATGGAAATGTCACTCGACAAAAAAACTCGAGTAAAAAATCCCAAGGTTTCGAAGCAATTGGTTCGCAAAGTGGCTGTTTCTGCTGCTGTTTCTGGTCCTCCGCCTCCAAAACCTGCTGAATTTGAGGAGTTCGGGGATTGAGAAAGGCTTCAGGGAAAAAGAGAAAAAGAGAGAAAGAAGAAAAAGAGAGGAAATAAGGGAGCATCCCATCCTCCAAAGTTTGATTTTGGATAATAAGTTTATTTGTACATAAAAATATGATGATAACAGAAGTGTAATCTCTTTCTTTAAAGGAACACCAAAAAAAACAAACAACACCGCAGCTATGATATTCCTTCACCCCTCACCCCCTTCCCTTCTTTTTTCTTTTCCTTTTTCTCCTTCTTCTTTCTCTCTCGAGGTTTCTCACCCATAGGCAGCGGAGAAGAAGAAGAGGGGAGAAGAAACTCACCGCTTCGTTCTGGAGAGAGCTGTTGTTTGTTTGATCCAGCCCCAGAGAACACTGTCATCGAGCGTTGTTGTTTCGTGGGCGATTTTCCTTCTCGAGACACCTTCGAGGAAGAATGACAAGAAGAAGAAAAGGGACTCTCTCGGCCCTTGGCTTCATTTCGAGTGGACGCCCGATCTCGCACCGTCTTGGCACGTGTGGAAGCGATCTCTTGAGCGGTCTTGGTGGGGCTGGTGGGGTCGTTTTGTGGGGAGGTTTTTGGTGGAGAAGTTGTTAGTGATAATGGACATGTTTGTGATGGAGGAGGTTTTCTGTCAATGGGCTTCGGGTGTCGGGCGAATTCGCTGCGCGAATAGTGACCAGGTTGTACCCCGGTGTATTTTATGGTGTGATCTGGGGTGCATTGATCGGAAGCTGGGGGGAGGTCAAGGAGAGGGAGGGGGGAAGGGGGGCTGGAGGTGAAGGGGGAGGAAGGGAGAGAGGCAGAAAAGGAGGGGCAAGAGCCTATGTAAGAGGAGGAGGAGTTTTGGGAACCATCAGTCGAGGAATAGGTATTTTGCCTGTCACGGGTAGTGGAGGGGGGGGACATGGCGTGGGGTCGTCTACCAGTGGTAAAGGTTGGGGTGGAAGGGCGAGAAGTTTTTTTCCGTCGTTTTGACCAGAATTTTTTGTCTTTTCCTTCTTGGTCTTTTTCTTCTTGGAGGTCTCTTTCTCTTTCTCCTTCTCCTCCTTCTTCTCCTTCAGTAATTCTTTCTGGATTGTTGCAGGTTGAGGAATCTGTAGTTTGGAAGAGTAAAAAAATAATGACAAAAATTCTATAAACAGGCATGGTTTTTTTTAAGGGAATTCCTAAATACACACAACGCACACAACACACAATTTTCAATACGCAATACGCAAGACACACAATACACAATACACAACACATACAACACACAATACACACATCACACAATGTACACAATACACAATACACTCAACGCTCAATGTACACAACACACATCACACACATCACATATTACACATCACACATTCCACACAGCACACAATACAACGATCTCACCTTTTAATACATCCTCCCACCTCTCCAAAGCTGTGGAACTCTCATTTTGATAAATACAAAACCTGGTTTTTTGGGTAAGAAAAAAAAAAAAAAGGAAAAAAAGAGAAAAGAAGAAGAAGAAGAAGAAGAAAAAGAAAAAGAAAAAGTAAAAGAAAAAGAAAAAGAAGAAGAAACCTGGCCAGTATTAGGCCCGAAATAGGGACAACATCAGTCATTTTTATGGATTCTTTTTCCATAAATTTTTGGGCTCGGATTTGCTCGTCCATTTTTTTCATCTTGTGTAAATATTCACAGTCTTTTCTGATCATATTTTGCTATTGTTGTTGTTATTATTGTTGTTATTGAGAATGATATTGCCATTGTTATTGTCCCACCTACCCACTTACCCCCCCACCCCACCCACCTCTTGACTTCCATGCAGCAACCCCAAGGACTGAGACAACATCTTTGCTTGTTTAGAACCAAAATATTCCAGCTCAGAGATCAGCGGCAACAGCTTTTCATACACCTCATTCGTTGTTCGTTCTATAAACCTCTCCAAGAATTCTTTTTGTTCCTCCTTTGATAGCAGATCGTCTAAGATTTCCAGATTTTTTTGGACAGCCTGGGGTGGGGAGAAGGTGGGTATAATGTCTGAACAATCTCTCCCTCTTCTTCCCCTCTTTCAGCCCGCCCCTCCCTCCCTACCAACCTGCAGATCAGCAGGTGGCTCATCCAAATAATTCTTTGGCAATGCCTCCATCTCAAATCCCCTCTCCTCGAGCATTTTATCCACCTTGTTGCTGATGTGATCCAACCACCACTCGCACACCTCTCTCTTCCGACTCCCACTCAAAATTTGTCGCAGATTCAGCGAATGTGCTGACGTGGGTTGGTTGCAGTTGGTTTTGTTTGTTTTTGATTGCGAGATTATTGATTTTCTGATTGAAATCCCGAATTTTTGGGTGTATTCTTTGAGCTATGTGGGGGGGAGAGTCAGAAAATAACCATGTAAGAAGGATAAGAATGTGAAAAAAAAAAAAAAGCACGAACACAACTCAGCCCAGCAAACCCTCTCGCACCACACAACAGTCCACAAGGAAAACAATGCAAAAAACGGTCAAAATCAGGCAAAATTTCTTTACAAATCACTCTTGAGCATTCTTCTAGCTTGTTCGCAAAAGAAAAATTCATAATATCTGCCGATTCCTCAAAGAAGAACTGGGGGAGAGGGAGAAGAGGAGGGGGGTAAGAAATGGGGATTAGATTTCTTGTTCTTATGAATGTGTGTTAATGTGTGTGAATGTGTGTATTCATACCTCCTCAGAGAAAAACTTCTCTCCAAGTGACTGAATTTTGGTATCAATACGCTGAATAAACGAATAAACAGGGTTTAACACACAAAAATCAGAGAAAAAAGCTGAGTTGATTTCTTCTGTTAATTCTTCATCTATTTTTTCTCTATTGGAGAGAGGGAAATAGAAATGAGGAGAAGGGAGGAAGGAAGAGGAACAACATAAAATGACAGAAAACAACACAAAGCAACAACATAAAACAACAACATAAAACAACATAAAACAAAAGCAACGAACTGATCTAAAATCAACAAATGCTTGGGCGAAACATTCACAATAATCGATTCTGATGGGTCAATGACCACCTACATAACAACAACAACAGAAAAAGATTAGAAAGGGGGGAGAGGGGGAGAGGGGGAGAGAGAGAAGGAGAAGGAGAAAGAGGGGGAGAGGGAGAAAGGTACCCGAGCAAAGGATTTCGAGAGAAAAACAAGTCTTCCCAAGACCCACTTCTCGCTTTGTTCTTGTGTTTGTTCTTCTTCCCACTCACGATTGGTGAACCATTCTCTGTTGGAAAAGGGGAAAGAAATAATAATAATAATAATAATAATAATAAAAAAAAATGAAAAAAAATTAAAAATTA
>MUHK01001914.1:43191-85002 GCA_002151225.1 Paramoeba pemaquidensis
CGCCAATTCATCTCTCTGTTTCAAATAAGTGTAAGCATCCATATTTACGAGCTCCCCTCCTCTCTTTTCTCCTCTTCTCTCTCCCCCTCCCCCTTCCTCTCCCTCTCCCCTCCTTTCCATGCCCCCTCTCCCTCCCCCTCCCTCTTCTGTTTTATTGTTGAAAAAAACGACCCCAGTGATCTCGAATTCACTGGGATCAGGGTCCATTTTTTTTTTTTTTTTAGAGGGGTCTAGGAAGGATGATCAGGAAGGCAAACAATGCCACAGAACCATAGAATGAACGCAAGAAAACCAACAACAAGAACAACAAACCCAAACAAAAAAAAAAAATCAAAAAAAAAAAAAAAAACTATCACCTCAAGGCGAAATCAAACATCGGATGCACACGCGTGTCATCCTTTTATTGGTTCACAGTAGGATGTCTTTGCGTTTCTACCCCCGAGAATTCAACCAAATGCCCCGAGAGAGGGAATTCCACCAAAAAAAGGCAAACAAAACCTCTTTTTATTATTCCACAGGGGGGGAAAGGTGATTTTCCTCTGGCTTCAAAACCTCTTCAATCAAAGCCTTTGCCATCTTGTCTGCCACCTTCTTAGTCTGCTTTTGACTGGTCTGCCCGCTGGCTTCCACATAATATTTGAGCTTAGGCTCAGTCCCGCTGCCCCTGAAAGTCGCACAACCAGAGTAAGTGGAGCCTTCGAATTCATAATCTTCAAAAGTGAGAGTGATCATCTGTGGGACAGGGGGGTTTGAATAAGAGAATGACATAAAATAGGAAAGGAAGAAAAAGAAACCGGGCTGGAAGATGAAAGAGGTAAATTTGGTTTGTTTCCTTCTCTTTCGTTATCATACCCCACAACTAAATCACGAATGTATTTGATTTTGAAGTCTCCCAATTGGGTGGGATAAGTTTGGTTGTTTTTTGTTCTAAGAAAAGAGAAATTGAGGGTTAGGGGAATCGCAGGACAGACATAGAGTCAAACACACACACACAGAGAAGAACTCTTCTTTCAACAAACCTAAACGCATCAAAAATTCCCTTCATAACAAGAGGGTCATGGCAGAAAAAATAGCGATTGCAAGTTTCAAAATAGCCATACTTCTTCTTCAAATCTTCCAAATAACCCCCAAAAGTATTGGGTGTGTCTGCTTCATATAACTGCACAGCCATCTCAGCCATCATTGCTGCCGTTCTGAAACAGGAAAAGGAGGAGGAAGAGAAAAAGAAAATGAAAAAAAGAAAAAGAAAAAGAATGGAAAAAAAAGGGGAAAAAACCTCACGCCGTCTTTGTCAAGAGACATAGGGCCAGGAAGATAACCAATTGACTCCTCATAAGCAAAAAGAAAGGTATTTCCGGCATCAAGCATATCCCGAGCCTTATTCCCCAAAAACTTAAAACCGGTAAGGGTTTCATGGTAGGTAATACCTATGAAAAAAAGAGGAGGGTGAGGAGGAAAGAGAAGGAAGGAAAGGGAGAGAGAGGAGACCTTCCACAGTCGCAATTCTCTTCAAAAACCGAGAAGAAACAGCAGTTGCGACAACGAAGTAGTCTTTCCTGTCTCTTTTCAACCCAACAGCAATGTGACGAGAGAGAACCCAAGAACCAAAAATAGCTCCAATTTCATCACCTTCAAAAAAAAGAATTGGGTTTTAGAAAAAAAAAAGAAGGGAAGGGGACCTGAAGGTGTGAAAGGGAAGAAATGGGACCAAACCTGTGAAAATACGCCAAACTCCTGTTTCTTTATTTTTTTCTGCCAATGCACAACGATCAGAATCAGGATCATTTGCCTGTTTGATGTGTTAAAAAAGAAAAGAAAAGAAAGCGAAAAGAAAGAAAAGCGGTACCAAAATGACAGACGATCCATTTGCCTCTGCTGCTTTCATGGCAAGGGAAAGAACACCCTTTCCTTCCTCAGGATTGGGGAAAGTCACAGTTGAGAATTCAGGATCCGGCTTTTTTTGTTCCTCGACCTGATATGAATTGGCTCGCATGAGAGAATAGAGAAGCATTCAAGATTTTACAAGCAATATTTTATGAAAAAGACTATCGAGAAGTAAGAATGTTCTAATTGATATTATGTTCATGAGTTTCTGGAAAACATATGAAAGCAATAATAATTGTGGTGTTTACGATTAAATGTGAAGAGAGGAAGAGAAAAAGAAAAAGTGTTTTTACATGAACAAATGAAGGAAATTTGAAGGTTTCGAACGCCCTCTCGACCCACTCTTGGCCAACTCCATGAACGGGTGTAAAAGTGATTTTGGTTGTCGACTGCAAACAAAAGGATGAGACAAATTGAGTTTGATGGAGAGGAAAGAAGATGAAACCTTTGCATTATCTTCAGGGAACCAGCAGTAAGGGGGAGAGGAAATAATTTCGAAGTAAGAATTTGCAACTTCCTCTGTTGGGTCTGTCAATAACTCGTGACCAGAGGTCTCAATCTGGTAAAGGTTTAAGAAAGAAGGAAGGAAAGGAAAGGAAAGGAAAAAAAAGAAAAGAAAAGAAAAGAAAAGAAAAGAAAGAAAAGAAAAGAAAAGAAAAGGGAAAGGGAAAGGGAAAGGGAAAGGGAAAGGGAAAGGGAAAGGGAAAGGGAAAGNAAAAGAAAAAGAAAAAGAAAAAGAAAAAGAAAAAGAAAAAGAAAAAGAAAAAGAAAAAGAAAAAGAAAAAGAAAAAGAAAAAGAAAAAGAAAAAGAAAAAAGAAAAAGAAAAGGAAAAAGAAAAAAAGAAAAGAACGGAGTCTTGAACCTGGGCGAGGGTGGGGGCAATATCCCATGGCTCTAAATTTGCCCCAATCGAATTTGTGATGTTCGTCTCATGAGGAGAAATGATTAAACAACCATTCGTCCCTGTAAATAGGAAGAGCAACAAAAGAGAATAAAGAGACCGTCAAACATAGAACTGAAAAAAGGAAAAGGTAAAAGGCACAAAAATACAAACAATAGAGCTTGTAGCCATTATCTTGCTTGGGATTATGAGAGGCTGTCACCATCACACCAGCAGCAGCCCCGTGGTGATAAATTCCAAAGGGAACAAACGGGGTGGCGACAAATCGGTTGTACAAAAACACTCGAAACCCACGACTAATGAACACAGCCGCTGTGATATTGGCAAATTTTTTTGACCTTTTTTGAACAAAAAAACTGGTTGAGCGGAAAGAATACCCCAAAGAAAGAAAAAAAAGGAACCTGTGCCGAGCGTCATAACCAATCACAATCCCTTTCTTCTTTACTTCAAGCTCCTTGTCCTGTGCTTCCAAATAACTGCAGAGTCCTTGAGTGGCTTGTTGGACAATCAAATCATTCATGCAAGCTGGCCCCGCGCCCATTCTCCCTCTCAACCCAGAGGTTCCAAATTTAATCCTCGCTCGGAAAAGGTGCTGGAGTTTCTCCTCATCTTTGGTAGCAAGAACATCATTCAATTCCTTCTTGTCTTCAGCATTTGTGTCCCATTTTATCCATTGGGTGACTTGATCCTTGAGATCTTGGGACTTGACAAAAGATAGGTCTGCTTCGCACGCCATCACAAACAACGAAAACAACCAACCAGGTTCTCGCCAAAAGATTCTTCACCGTGAAATAATCTTACAGATATCCGTGAAGTATAATTGCTCCAGGCAAGTTGCCTCTTTCACTCCCTTGCTCGCCCCATGTCTCTCAAAGATGTGCAAGGAGCAGATAGGCGGGTTGTCCTGCAACTCCAAAGAGGAGGGTTCACCTCCATCCGAACTTTTTTAACCATGAATCCATTCAGCGTCTGCCGTTCCGCAGGAATCAACAAAAATCATCACCGCGCTCTCCTACAAGCCATTTACGAAGAGGCTGGGGCCCCCTTCGTCCCCGGGTCGATGCTCTTCTCGGACTTCTTTCAATCTGAAGCCATTTTCAAGACCTGTAAATGGTTTGATTCTTTGGTAGGGGGAGGGCTTGAAGCTGGGACCCTTGTTGAATTGGTTGGGGAGCCGGCGACCGGGAAGACCCAAGTTTGCCTCTTTTTGTCTGCGTGCATCGCATCTCAACCATACCAACCCTCTTCACCTTCTTCACTGTCTTCCCTCCCACCGATCCCATCGTCCCCATCCCCGAAATCCTTTCCAACGTCTTATTCGACGGTGATCTACATTGACACCAACAACACAGCACAGCCGTCACGTTTCTGTGATTTTGCCCTGGAGATCCTCGCCCAACAATACCCCGACACATTTTCTTCCTTCGACTTCACCTCAACTTCCGAGTTACCTCCCGCGATGAGAAATCTGCTGCATAGAATCCAAGTATTTCGGTCCTTCGTTGCTCCTGACATTCTCGTTCTCTTACAGGACATTGAAAGGGAGCTAAGAAAGAGGAAAGATGAATTCTACCTCTCCCTTCGTCTTCTCGTGATTGACAACCTTGGGCTCTCGGTGGCAGCATCTGTTTCGGTCTCCAGACAACGAAACCACTTGCTCGCAGAAATCTCGAAAATGTTGAAGATGATCGCCACAAACTATGGAGTCGCTGTCGTTTTCACAAATTACCTTGTTGGCTTGGGGGAGAACAGGAAGCCGGCCTTGGGCCAATATTGGCGCTCTGTAGCTGATTCCCAAATTTTGTTGAGAGCCCCACCTCCGGCTCCCCTTGGATCCCTTCCATTGGAGACTGCCTATTCTGCTGTTTTGTTTTCGAGTTGCCAACAAAAAATTGGGATGGAGCAACGTTTCCTCATTTCTTCTTCTTCTCTTCCCTCTTTCCCAGACACGACATTTCCATTGGCTTCTTCCAGCGAGGGCTGGGTGAGAACCCACCATTGCCAAAGCGAAGCCAAAGAGTAAAAAAAAAAAAAATAGTTTTAAAAAAAGAGATAATTCTTTTATTGCGCTTTGAAATGCAATCTTCCCCAACCCCACAAAACAATCAATTTGGCTGACTTTTCTCTTTCGTTTATGCACTGGTTTTGGATGATTCTCCTTTGAGGATCTATGAAACGCAAGAAACGAAAGACCCAAAATTTGTCTGTACAACACATTTTTTTAATAGGAAATTTTTCTTTCTCCTTTCCCAAGTCCCATCCCCAACCCTTAGACCCCCTCCTAACCCTTCAACCCAATTATTTGCTTCGCTCATTCACTGAAACGTATTCCTTTGGGAACATACCCAGGACACCAGCGTCGTTTTCTCCAATGTACCACCCGTCACACTCGTCGGTGATCACGAGAACTTCACCATCATCAAAACTAAGAAGATTGTCTTCCTTTAGAGCCATTGAAACCCGAGCGGTGCAAGACTTCAAGCCTGCAGGTGGCCATCTCTTCGGTAAGTTCGCACGATTCTTCATGATTTCAACATAACAAGCCGGAAAGATCCCCTCTCGTCCAAACAACTCTCCAACCCACCACCCGCTGTCGTGTTCTTGACGAACAATCACCACATCCCCCCTTCTGAAACAAAGCTCCTCGTCCTCTTCTCCCGGGAAATCATACAAGGCCCGAGCAAAAACGAGCAACTCTGTCTGCGGCATGTCGAATTTTGGAAGCGCACAGAACCCAATCTGAATGGGCCCATCTTCTCCCGCCGAACCATCTCCATCTCCTTCCTTGGCACTCCTTGCCGTCCCGGGGTTTTGGTTTTTTTCATATTCTTCGTATTGGTCTGGCTCTGGCGGTACCGAATCGTTCACAGAGCTGAGGTACTCTTTGAAAAAAAAAAAAAAAAGTGTGAATTAGGTTCGCTTGATTGGCAGGTTGAGTTGGTTGGAAAGAAGAAACGAACCATTGAGATCTTTGGAGGCCGACACGACAGCAAACTGATCGCGACATGCGGTAAAAAAAGACACCTGCTCTTTGCAAGTGTGTTCGGTTTGGTCGGCATACTTCCGAAGCAAATCACTAATCACATTCAATCTTTCTTTGTCCATGGCCTGAACACAAGAGTTAATAAAGAAGAGAGAGAAGAGAAAGAAAAAAGAAAGAAAGAAGAAAAGAAAAGAAAAGAAAAGAAAAGAAAAGAAAAGAAAAGAAAAGACCTCGTATTCATTCAAGAAGGCCTTCATGGCTTCCTCATACTTAGCTTTGAAATCATTGTAATCACCGATGTAGTCCCGATACTCTTTTGAGGACTGTTCCATCTCAGCTACTGCCTTCTGGAATTGCGCCTGCATTTTGGCAGCTTTTGATACCTGGTTGCTGGCGGTTAACTCGTCTAACTTTTTCTTCTCCTTGTGGTGGTACTCGCACCGGATCCAATACGTGTTCTTTTTGTCGTTCAAGGTCGCCGTTCTTTTCTGCATCTCCTTTTTCAACACAGAGATATCGTTCGCCAACCGAGACCGATCGTTCGCGTACTTCTTTCGAGCTGCATCGATGGGCTGAACCATGTCTTGGTTTGTTTTTGTCGTGGATTGTGTGTAACTCTGGGAGAGGTGCTGGTTCTGTTGGTCTCGAACGGATTGCCACCCCTGCCCGATCGTCCCCCCCTCAGCCACTTTCACCTTGGAGGTGATAGCCCCAAGAGATTTGGCATATTTCTCTTCGAGCTGAACTCGAGACTGGAAAAACTTGAAAATTCCATTAAGTGTCCCCTCGGCCTCCTCTGCCCTCTTCTGAACAAGGTCTTCACTGCCCCACAGTTGAAGGCCGGCATCCAACGCCATTCCAGCCAATAACACAAAAACCAAAAGGCAAATCTTAAAGGAATCTCTCGCGGCAGAAATGCGAAAAAATAGGCCCTATTTTTGTCAATAAAAGGGTCCTATTGTCGTTCATTACCATTCCAACCCATCCTGCAGCGAAAAGGAGGCCACGAAGACAGCAAACTTGTTGCCGAAAAACTTTGCCCACCCTCTCCCCACATCCCCCTTTCCCCCCTTCTCACAACATGGTATTTTTTCTTTTTCTTTGTTGGTTTGGTTGGGAATTTTTTTTCTCACCTCTTGCTTTCAGAGTCTTTCGGAGAGAGAGAAAGAAGCTATCTTTCAGGAGCGTATTCGTGGCCTTGGATTACAGATGACAATTGCTCTTCCAGATGGGAATTGTCTTTTTCGAGCAGTGGCTGATCAGATGTATGGGGATCAATCCTTCCATGATATTGTTCGTGAAGCTTGTATGAATTGGATGGTTTGTGGCTTCTCTTTCAACCCACGCACCTCCTTTTGAAAAAAAAACGTCACCAAACACCACCAAACCAAACCAACACAAAACCAAACCCCTCGTTTCCCTTTCTATTTCTATTTTTTCATTTTCTCGTTTCTTTTCCACCAGTCAAGGGAAAGACAACACTATACAGAATTTGTGACCGATGATTTTGATAGTTACATTGCCCACAAGCGGCGAGATCGAGTTTTTGGGACACACTTAGAAATCCAAGCCATATCCGAGCTGTACGGGAGAAGAGTGCAAGTCTACGACGTGGACGAATTTGTCAGCAACCCTCGAGCTCGACCCCGAAATGTGTTTCAAAACGAGTACACAGGGCACCCCATTCAACTTTCCTACCACAACGGAAATCACTACAACTCAATTACCGACCCAAATGATCCCCATATTGGGGAAGGGCTCCTTCCTGGCTTTAAGTCGAGGGAGGAGATTGAACGAGACCTCATCCAGAGGGTGAAGGAATCGACAGACCGCGATGCGATCGAGGATGAGATTAGTCGAGTTGCTGAAAAGCAATCGCTGATGGCTGAAGAAGACAGGATTGCGAGAGAGATTGAACAAAAGGAGATTCGAGACTTAATACACAAAACTGCTGCCCCCTCTTTGGGAGGGTTTGGTTATGGGGATTATGGGTATGGGGACTATGATTTTGGGGATGGCGGGATTGCAGTCAATACAGAAGATGAGAGTGAAAGAGCAATGTTGGAGGATGCAATCCTTCAATCTCTTCGAGAACGTTGAATATTAATAATCTTTATTGTAAACTTTGAGTTTTTCCTTCATTTTTTTTTGTAAGAAAAAGCCACTCGACCCACAAGAAAAGGCTGCCCTTATTTGGAATTTTTTTGCAATTTGGCGCACTTTTGGAAAAGAAAAGGTTGTGGTGTGCTTCCTCTCTTCATAGATGAAGAGAGTTGTCTCCAATGGCCTCAAGTCAAGACGTAGAGGCGAAGGGGACAGCAAAGTAAACAGAACAGCGCCCCCCCCGGCGTCGTCGAGTCACATTCACTTCTCCCAAGAGTCCCAGAATGGGTCGCAGCCTCTTCCAAAGCGACAGGGCGCAGGGAGTTCTGCACAGGCATTGGTCCGTTCGACTTCGATGATTCAACCTCATAAAAACCACTTTCGGGGCTCAATTTCCCAAAACCGATCAAAGTCTTCTGAAGATGCAACGGAAAAAATTTCTGCTTCTTCCACTTCCTCCACTTCCTCCACTTCTTCCACTTCTTCCACCTCTTCTACTTCTTCCACTTCTTCCACTTCTCCCAAATCTCATTTTTGTCCAGTTCCTCACTTGTCCTCGAAACCACCCAACCCAACAACACCCAAACCCCAACCCCAACCCCAACCCCATCCCCATCCCCACAAACTAAACAGTGGGGCTCAGAGCAATCTTTCTCATAAACATCCACCACCTATTTCCCCCACCCCCCTATCCCTCCCTCCCCATAAAAATCCTGCTTTCTCCAAACACCCGAATTCCCACTCCAATCTCCACTCCAATCCCCACTCCAATCCCCACTCCAATCCCCACTCCAATCCCCACCCCAACCACCCCAACCACCCCAACCACCCCCACTCCAAATCCCATCCCAAGCCCCAACACCCTCATTCTACTTACCACGCCCACCCCAAATCCCCCTTTCCTCCCTCAAAACCCACTACCTTCCCCCTAGATAAACCCCTTCAGAAACCCAAAATGCCTCCAAACATCCCCGCGTCTTCTCCTGCTTTAGGGGCGAAGAAACCACAACCACAACAGCCACAACAATCGCATCCACATCCACAACAGCCACAACAATCACATCCACACCTACAACAGCCCCAACCTAGCTACTACAACAAAGGGGCAGCAGCGGGAGGTGGAGGAGGGAATGGGAGTGGAATCAATGGGGGGGGGAAGGGTGTTGGGGGAGGGATGATGGGGAAAGGTGTGGGAGGCAGTGGCCGGGGAGGGGGTGGGCCGCAGATNGGGCCGCAGAATTGGGGGGCAGGGGGGAGACTTTCTTCTTCTGCGAATAACCCTCCTGATAAAAGTTTATGGGATCAGTATGAAAGTAAGCTTTTGTTTCCTTTCTCTTTCTCTCTTACTCTCTCTCTCTCTTTTCCTTTCTCCCTCTTTCTCTCTGTCTTTTTTTTCTTTTTACTTTCCCATTTCCACAATTTTTTCTTTCTTTTTGCTAATGAGATATGAAAAAATAGGAGAGAAAATAGAACAGATCTTTGTTCTTGAACAAGAAAATGAAAGATTTGTCTCCAAACTTGCTTTCAAGGTCCCTTTCCCTCTTTTCCATTCTAGCCTTTTCCCTTCTTTTGCCCCATTTCTCTCCCTTTTTCCACTCTCAAAATTCCTCTACCTCAGGACCGTGAAATCAAGCAACTCCAACAAATGGTCTTTGACCTTGATAGAACCTCGAAAGCAAAAAAAGAAGGGGCGAATGGAAACCATGTTGTTATTACCAATCTTTTTGATGAGCATGATGCCGGCGAAAGACACGCCAATCAATCCCGTGTTCCCTCTGTGAAAAATGAGGAAAAGGGGGGAGGAGGGGGGCAGGCGCGAACACCGACTCCGTTTGAAGACCATGAACGGTCTTCTCTTTCTCTGGTACAAATGACAAGTCATAGACCCTTGAAGGAAAGTTTTCCTCCTTTGTCTTCTGTAACTATTCCTACTCCCTCTTCCTCTTCCACTTCCTCTTCCCTTAGTTCTTCATCCACCTCTTCCTCTGTCGCTTCCTCTTCCTCTCCCTCTTCCCTCTTGCGTTCCTCCTCTACCTCCTCCTTCTTCCCCTCCTCCTCCCTTTTGCGCTCTTCCTCCTCTTCCCCTCTCCGTGACTCCTCAAACTCTTGCCGTCCCTCCCAACCCACCTCCAGCCTCCCCAAACCCCTTGCCAAAGAAGAAGCCATCAATGGACCGGGAGCCCTCCTCGTATCGTCTTCTATTTCCTCCCTTTGTGAGAAACTCTCCATCCTTAACCACCCTCTCAAGCTTGTCTCTTTTTCATCAGCAAAACGCCCCACTTTTATTTCTCCTTGCTTTCTTCATACCCGACTCTCCGGATGTACTGCCCTCCTTTTGGGAGCTCATCATCATCAGGTGGGGGACCAGTGTTGTGCGCAACAAAGAAATGAGCTTTTGATTGAGGTAAATGATCTCCTCAGCTGTTGTGCCCTTGTTGACTCGGACAACATTCGGGAGTCTGCTTTTGAGGCTCTTTACTCGCTGTGTTTGTTTTTTCAGGAGTTTCGGAGGGGACTGTTGTTGTGGTGGTGGTCTTACAAATCTCAACCTCGCAGTTTTGAGAAGATAGAATTGCTTGGGAAAGGGAAAAAGAGGAAAAAGTTGGGTGGCTTTTCTCTTTCGTCGAAGAGGGCGAAGAAGGAAAGAGAGGCAGAGGAAAGGAAAAGTTACAATTTCTTTCAACTTCTCAACTCCCGCGCCCCTCTCTTTGATGTTGGCCAAGAAACTGGGGGTGGTGGGGAGAGAAGAGGGGGGAAATGGCCAAGAGGGGACAGGCCCCAGCTTCTCCCGCTTTTGGATATTCTGTGTTTGTTGAAAAGGAGGCATATTCCCCAGTTCGATTTTATTTTGGGGGTATGGGCTCCTGCTCAGTCCAGCTGCTTCGACCCCAGGTTTTTCTATGATTTTTTGCTCAAATTTGTCCTTTGTATCACTTCCGATTCGCAAATTATGAGCGAGATGGTTGTGGTGGTGGCAGAAGAATTTCAGCTCGACGACATTTTGCATGAGATTTTCTGCCATTTTCTCTCTCAGAAGGAGAAGGAGAAGGAGAGGGAGAGAGAAAAGGAGAAGGAGAAAGAAGAAATGGGAAAAGGAAAGGAGCTTCTCGGGGGAGAAGAGGGATCGAAGGAAAATAACAGCATCATGGCCGATGATCAGGAAGGAGGAGGGGAAGAGACACCCCTACCTTGCGCCCTCTCTCTTGTAATTACCGCGTTGACAGCCCTTGAGAGCGTTGTACGAATTCCCAGTTATTTTCAAAAACTGATGAACAAAGACCCAGAGGGCAACCCCACTTTTTCGGCACTCAATCTCCTCCAAATCCCCCAGCTCCTTTCCCTCAAGCCAACCAGACCGCCCTCCCCTTCTTCCCCTTCCTCCTTTTCCCCTTCCTTCCTCTCTTCCTCTTTTTCTGAGTCCCGGTTCGTGGTTGATCTCTCTGGGTTTGGAAAAGATATTTTGGGGAGCGATGGAGAAGAGGACGAAGAGGAGGATGACTGGGAAGAAGAGGAGGAGGAAAGAGGAAGACAAAGAGAAAAGGAGGATGACACACATGAGGATGTAGCAGAGGTGGAGATTCTTTGCTCGGTCGTTCGCTTGGCGACATTGCTGATTTGGACACAAGAGTGGACGAAAATGATTCAATCAATTGCTGGGAAGTACGCTGCCTCCTCTCAAATCGGGACTCTTGTGTGCGCAACCCAACTTGTTCGAAATGTCGGGGATTGTCTCTCTACCTTCGTGGATCTTCTCGTTCACCACTTGCACTCTCTCTTTTCTTGCATAAGTCGACAAGGGGGGTCGGGAGGGGAAGCCTTTCCTCCTTCTCCCCCATTTTGCTGTGCTAGGCGTGTGGGTTTGATTGAAGATTTATTGAAGTTATTGCTGAGGCTGTTGAAAAAGGACGCTCTTTGCCTTCGGGGTCCAGATCAGAAGTCTATTTTGGAGGAGGCTCTTTCTTTGTCTAAGTCGAGCTATCGGAAGTTTGGGTGGGTTGCTGGGATTGTTCATTCCTGTGCTTCTCTGGCAGAGCAGATTCGAGACGAAGATTCTTGATCAGCGCTTTGTTTTTTGTTTGGTTATTTGTTTCTTTCAGAGTATTGAAAGGCAAAATGCCAGGTCTTCCAATAAACTTTGTATTTAAGTCATCCAGAAAAATGGGTTTGAACAAGCGCTAAATTAAGAGATCTAAAAACAACGACTTTTTCTTGATCTTTTTCTGTTTCTTTTTCTTTTTCTTTTTTTGTTGAGAAGAAAGAGATGGTCTCTCGTACTTGTCTTTTCTTGCTCGTGCTTGTGGGCGTTGTGTTCACCGACACTGGCCCCAACAAGTTCAACACCCTTCCTGGTTTGGCTGAGCCTACTACCTTCAATCAGTACACAGGTACTATTGAGGCCAACTCCACTTACGGAACTGAGTTGTTCTACTGGTTCTTCGAATCCCAGGGCAATGTCTCCACTGACCCTCTTGTTTTGTGGATGACTGGTGGGCCTGGATGCTCCAGGTTCCTTTCTTCTCTATATTTTTCTTTCTCTCTCTCTCTCTCTCTCTCTTTCTCTCTCTCTCTCTTGAACGGCTCTCTTTCTTCCCAGTCCTATTTTTAACTTCTCTCCAGTGAATTGGCCATCTTCTACGAGAACGGGCCCTTCAATCTCGCTGACGACGGTACGGGAGGTGTGATGGTTGGATTGAACGAATACTCCTGGAACATGAACTCCAACATCATTTTCATTGATCAACCTGGAGGCACTGGTTTTTCCAGCCCTGGGTCCCGCGCTGGATATGTCCACAACGAGAAGGAAATGGCCATTGATATGTACAACTTTTTGCAAGGGTGGTTGAATACCTTCCCCGAGTACATTGGTCGCCCCTTTTTCATCTTCGGCGAGAGCTATGCTGGCCACTATGTTCCTTCTGTTGGGTATGCCATCATCACGGGAAACCAAGATCCCACCAATATCTTCATCAACCTCCAATCCATCAGTGTTGGAAACGGGATGACTAGCCCTTTCTTTCAAGTTCTTTCTTTCTTTCGCTCTCTTTTTCTATTTTTCTCCTCTCACCAACATTATTAGTACGGCTCTTATGCCCCCTTCTCTGCTGCTCACGCCTTGATTGACAAAGAGCTCATGAACCAAGTTGAAGACCAATATGCCCAATGCCAAAACACTTTGTCCACTGGGGTATTCATTTCTTTCCTTCTCCTTTTCTTTCCCCCCTCCTTTTCCTCTCTCCTTCTTCTTTCTTACAGTCTCTCCTCAGGAAGGATCTCCTGGCCAAGAGTGTAACTCGATTTTGACCATGATCAGCGACGCTGCTGGTCCATTTAATGAGTATGATGTCACCCAAACTTGCTCCCCTGACCTCCCTCTGTGCTACAACTTTACTTTGGCTGGTGTGTACTTAAACCAACCTGATGTCCAATCTACTCTTGGCGTTGACAAGAAGTGGACTGAGTGCTCTCTTTTGGTCCACCAAGAGCTCGCTAAGGATTGGTGGTCTCGCCAGGATTATTTGGTTCCTGACATTTTGGCCGCTGACGTCGGTGTCAATATCTATGCTGGTATTAACGGATACATCTGCAACTTCATCGGACAAGAGGTAAAATTTGATTTCCTTTGTTTTGTTTTCCTTTCCTTTCCTTTTTCTTTTTTACTAAATATTTTTACTTTTTAGTTGTGGTTGAACCGTCTTGAATGGACCCACCAAAGCGAATACCTCGCCGCTTCTAGAGAGATCTGGATGGTGGGTGAGATTATTGCTGGTTACCGCCAAGCTTCTAACAACCTCGCTATGATTTCTGTGAACAATGCGGGACATATGGTCAGTTTTTTCTTTTCTTTTTCTTTTTCTTTTTCCTTTTCGTTTTTTTTTTGTTTCTTTTTCTTTTTCTTTTCCTTTTCTTTTCTTTTCTTTTCTTTTCTTTTCCTTTCCTTTCCTTCCCTTTCTCTAATCCGCTGTTTTTCTTTTCTTTTTCCAATGAACAGGTTCCCATGGATCAACCCAAGAACGCCTTGGACATGTTTACCCGTATCCTCAACAACCAAACTTTCTCTTCTTAATTTTTTGAAAAGAATAAACAATGACTGTTTTGTTTAATAAACATCCCTTCCTTTTTTGTCAAGTCGGTCAAATGCGAGCATTTTTGGCTTTTGTTGTTTTGGTGTCATTTTCACCGCCCCTCGGCTCAGGAGACCAACTTTAGCTTGGTAGCATTTGGAGTTGCAATGAAACAAAAAAAAAAAAGTTCCAAAAAGTTCGTGGATTTCCAACGAGAGGGACACAACCCTCATTGGCGCTTATCGTTTAGTAGGGACCCGGCTAGTAATCCCAAAACATACATAAATAGCTCTAATACACAATATTAACACTCCCCCCTTCTCCTCTATCTCTCTTTCCTTTTGTTCTGTTTCTTGCTTGCCTCTTTCAGCGCTTCCCCCCTCGAGATCAAACGATTGAGCATTCGATTCAGCAAATAAGCATAACGGGGCTGGTCTGTGTGAGCCACCAGCTCCATGTAATCTTTGAGAACGTTGAGGTTTAAGAAGCGGTTGAGAGATCGCAGGTAGTAGCTGGAAGAAGAGATGAGTGATGGAAAAGGGGGGAGAGATAAAGGAGAGGGTTACTTTTCAGCGCGATCAGTTCGACCACACAAAAGCAAATACTCAGCATAAAGTCCAAGGAGAGTAGAATTCCCTAATCAAAAACAGAGTTAGAGAGATTAGAGAAGGAGAAGGAGAGAAAGAGAAAGAGAAAGAAGCAAACTTGGGCTTGCATCACAAGCAAGAAGAAAAACTTGATCTGCATTTAAAACACTTGGGTTGCTTTGTTTGAGAGTAACTTTGGGCCAGTGACCTCGTACAAATGGTGGGGGAGGGTTCTGTGATGGTTGGTTCCCGGTGAATAGGGGAAGGGAAAAAGAAAGAGGGCAAAAAAAAAAAAAAAAAAAAACCATTTCAGACTCAAGAACAACACTCACAATGGACTCAACAGCCAAACAGATAGCCAAATGCTCCAGCAGTTGAGGGTTATTTGGGTTGGATTGGAGGGCCATTTTGTATTTGGCGATCGCTTGTCTGAAATAAAACTCTGCTGATTCATAATCTCCCATCTTTTTTTTTTGGAGAGGAAAGGAGGGGATAAGGTGGGGGAAATTGAAGAGAGAGCTCCCTTTGGTAAAAAACCTCTTGCAACTCAATCAGTCCGTGGTACGCAAAATTTGTCCCTGTGGCATCAGCAATGATATTCATATGTTTCACTTGCTCGCTGAATCCCTAAACAACCATAAGCACACATATGCATAACAATAAATCATTCCTTTCTGAAAAAAAAAAAAAACCTCAAGATCCCACAAATTAAGAGGTTGCTGATGGATAACCTTATCAACCACAAGAGGAGACAAACTCACAGCAGCCAAAGCAGCAATTCTCAGTACAAAATACTCTGTCACCTTGGTTCCGTACTTTCCACCCTCCTCGCTGTGTTTCTTTCCTCTTTTTCTCACACCATGAAGAACAAATTCTTTGAGTGGGAAGAAGGGCTCTGTGTAGGGGCTTTCGACAGCAAAAAATCTCTGGGCCAAGGGCTGGGAACGGTTGGAAGAAAAGAGGATGAGAGGGAGGAAAGAGCTAACAAAAACAAAAACAACGACAATAACAAAATCAAAAACAAAAAAGACAAAGAACAAACCTTCAAACACCCATTCCAATACTTTGTAGATTTCGGAGAATCTTCAATCAAAACAAAATTCAAGTATTCCACCACCGCACTGCGATACCTGGCTTCCATAGGAATTTTCCAGCGGCACATCGAGTCTCTAAGAAGGGCATTGATTTCGTTTTTGATCACTCTCGCGAGGATTTCGCACATAAGAAAAGACCGCACAGCAAAGGACATTACTATTTTTTACACGGTCAATAAAACAAGCAAGAAAGGGAGGGGGGGAAGAAGGGAAGAACCTTCCGCATCTATTGGAACGAGGCGGAGAACAACCCCGAGGTAGCGGAGATTGATTCCTTCTGAGTGCATTTCTTGTGAAATAGGAAATTGAAAGAGATCACCTTTTTCTCTTGCCTGAGGATGGAGTGCGAAGAAGGGAAGGGGGTTGAGAGGGAAGGAGGGAGGGAGAGAGGGAGAGAAGAGAACCTCCATAATACGCCACTGTAATCGCCGAGCGAAATCGTGACAATTCACTTCAAGGAGGGTGGAAAACGCCAACCTCAATTGAGCATTATGTTGCTGAGATTTGAGGGGTTAGCAAAAGGAGACAAAGAAAAAGAAAAAGAAAAAAAATAGACCTTTCTATCGGGATCAGCCCGTAGGAACCCGCTAAAACCATCAGAACACAAAGGAACAGGGTATCTTCCCACAAACTCGGTTCGAAAGAGGCGATACAAGTGGGAGGAAGGGAGCTGTGGGTCCGGGGGACACGGAGGCATTGTTCTGGAGAAGTCCAGGAGGTAGTATTGCCTGTTTGATGTGTGTGTGTGTATGTCGTTTTGTTAATGAAATAGACAGAGACAGGAACAGAAACAGAAAGAAAGAAAAACCCATCACGGCCGAAATGACCCTCTAAATCAGCAGCAGAATGGAGATAAGCAGATGAATCCTGGGTGGCAAAATGAGAGATAATAAATACACTTACACGCACGCGCACACACCACCACATATGCTACCACACCACAAACCTTGGCATTCGGACGAAGACCAGAACCACACTTATGAGACAAAAGATTCAACCGAACCGATGTTTGTTTCATAATTTCGTTAAATCTTTCGTCTTTTGCATATATTGTTCTCCCAGCATCGCAAGTGCCATAAACTAACGTCCCATCCCCAATAGGGAGGAGAGAAATGGCGATTAGCCGAAAGCCAAAATAATCAACGAGAGCAATCATGGGAAGTCGAAGGTCCTATCGGAAGAGGTTAGGGTAAGAAGGGAAGATATAGGGGAGGGGAGGTTAGAGAGAGCACCTGGTCTCTGGAGACATTAAAATAAGCAATACTTCCTTTCAGCTCAAGCCCCGCAACTTTCGCAGCGGCGAAGTCACCTTTGTACATATTGTTCGAATCAACAGCGAATTTAAATAGTATATTTTGGACGATATATTTTTCGCCCCCCGCCTGGCCTCCAATGGAGATGGGAAAGATGGTCTTCTTTTCCATGAAGCGCTCGGAAATGATAATTCTCCCATAGCTTGAAAAGAGACAGCATTAGTTTTTTGGGTATGATGCACACTTTTAAATGAATAAAACAAGAACACCAAGAACAAGAACACCAGAACACCAAGAATACCAAGAACAAGAACACCAAGAACACCAAGAACACCAAAAAGCTAGAAAACTTACGTTTTTGCTGTGTAGACAAAATCTTGAGCCAACTCAATCAAAGTGGAATACCTCTGAATCATCACTTTCAACTGATCACCAGACATCGAAAGAGGGTTCGAAGGAGCCCCCCGAATATCCCCCAGAGCCGAATGGAACCTCTCAATCCAGTTATCCGCAGCAAGGGTTCCCTCCTTCTCCTCTCCCCTCCTCTTCCCCTTCCCTCCTTTCCCCTTCTCCTTCCCCCCAACCACAAGCATTTCTTTTTTCTTCTTTTCACTAATGATAACTGGGAAAGATTCACCATATTTCTGAAGTTTGTATTGGGTTGGAGGGGATGGTTCGACAGGTTTGGTTTTAGGAATGGGGCTGGAGGCAGAGATGGGAAGGGAGGGGGGGGNCATCAAATCGCTTCCCTCTGGCCAGATTGGTGGGGGAGGGCTGGGGATGGTTGCAGATCTTGAATTGAGCGCAAGTTTTTTGATCCTGGATGCGGATTTGATTCGTTTTACTCTATCAGTTTTGGGGGTGAGGGTTTGTTTCAAGATCGCTGGATGGGTGGTGTTGGTGCTTCTTGTTAGCGGGAGTGGCGACTGATTTCTGTTGTCTCGATCAGAATTCCCTGAGAATGTGACGAGCCCTTCTCGTTCCAATCCCGCAACGTGCCCCTTCTTCGTCTTCTTGTCTTTCTTCCCCTTTTTCCCCTTTTCAGCAGGAGGGGGAGGCTCCACAGATACCGCTTCCTCACGAGGAGACAGCCGAGGAGCAATACCAAAAACATGCGCACTCCGCCCTCGGCGATCCCCAGGGGCTTCTAGAGTAAGGTGTACAGGAGCGTCCTGAAAACTCGGCTTTTTGGGTAATTTCACCGAGGCCTCACCAACTGCCCCCTTGCCTGCTTTGCTCCCTTTCCTTTGAGGAGGTTGTTCATCGTTCCCTTTGCTCGCTTTCCTTTGAGGGGGAGGTTGTTCATCGCTCCCTTTGCTCTCTTTCCTTTGAGGAGGTTGTTCATTGCTCTCCATCCCATAGCACATCTCTTCAACATTCCTCTCACTCCCACTGCCGTTCGCGCCATAGCACTTTACATCGTCCTCTGACCCCTCCTGCTCATCTTTACCCTTCTCCGCTGGAAGGGAGGAGGAAGGCTTTGGGGCAACCGCTTCCCCGTTTCTGTCTGCTTTGCTCTCGCTCTTTTTAGAGGGGTCTTCCTCGTTATCCATCCCATAGCACATCTCTTCAGCATTCTCCTCTTCCCCGCTATCGTTCGCCCCATAGCACTCAACATCGTCCTCTGACCCCTCAGATCCCCCCTCCTGCTTAGCAGAAGGGGGTTGCTCTGGGTGATCTTTCTGAGTTTGACTGCCACTTTTTTTGGAGGGGTCTTCCTCATTGTCCATCCCATAGCACATCTCTTCAACATCCCCCTCCCCTCCACTATCATCCGCGCCATAGCACTCGACATCATCCTCCGGCTCCGGTTCCACAGAATTTTTCCGCTTCTCCGTTGGAAGAGGCTTGAGAAGAATTGGCCCTTTGGCTTTTGGGAGCTTCTTTCTCTTGCTTTTTTGGGGGGGTTCGACCAAACCTTCCATGGCATAGCACATCACTTCAACATCCTCCTCACCTTCGCTGTCATGGATACCATAGCACTCGATAACTTGATCTCCACCCCCACCCCTTGCCTCTCCTGCTTTTTTTGCAGGGCCTCCAGCCTTCGCATCTGTATCGCTCATTCCATAACACATCTCCTCATACGGCTCGTCTTCATCGCTACTCTGACTTTCAGATTTTGCAGGCTCTATGTCGCTGATATCGGCAGGGGAGCATTCTTTTTGAGGGGCTCCGACAGGCTTTGGAACAACGAGAGAGGGTGAGGGTGAGGCCCCCCTCTTTTCTTTCATTTGTGCACGTTCTTTGAGACCCTGCATAATCTGTAATGGACGGAGGTATTCGTCGGCCTTCGCGGAATCGCGGTTACCCATTTCTCCGGGCTTTTCGCCTGGCCAGGTCCCATCCACTTCTTCATCAAGGATAAGGCGCCAACAATCCCCAACACAAAGCTCTCTCAAGCGCTTTTCCGTCGAAAACAGAAGCATTGCACGAAAGGTTTCAACGGTTTTGGTTTCGGTGACCATCTCGAGGCCATCCAACAAAATCACATCATCCCCAATTGTTTTTGCAAAGCACTTCTCCAACTCTGCCTCTTCAGCAGCCACTTTCTCCTCCCAAGAGGGCCCGTCCTTGGTCGGCTCTATTTTCTTGGTTTTCTTGGATTTTTTCAAATGACCCTCACTTTGTTGCCTTTCCTGAGGCAATAACTCCTCAGGAAAGGAAGAGAGAGAAGGGTGGGGCGAGCGAAGGAGACCAGAGCCATATTGAAGAAGAAGACTCACAAAGAAGTTCGATTTGGAGATGACAGCCACCTGAAGAGGAGCCATTCCGTCATCGTTTTTGGCATTTAAATCACAACCGCGAATGACGAGCTGGTTAAGGAGTTGCCCCACTATTCGCTTTTTTTTTGGTTCCTCTTTTAACTCGAGCTCGTTTTGGTGGGAAGCCAAGAGGTGCAACGGCGTTTGCCCAAATTTTGCCTTTCCTTTCACATCCCCTTCCCCAGTTCTTGTGATAAAAAGTGCGGTGTCAAAACGACCTTTCGCACACGCATAATGAAGGGGTGAGTAACTGGAGAAAAGTTGTAAGAAAAGTTTGTCCAAGAAATAGGAAAAGGGTTCTAAAAACAAACTCAGATGCATCATGTGTCTGAAGTTTGTGATTTGTCCGATGGAAAATTGATTTTAAAAGATCTGTTCTTCCATATCGAGCCACAATGTGGAGGGTATTTCTCTGGTTGCGACTTTTCAACTGTTTGAGAGAAAGATTTAGTCAGCCCCTGAATCGGAAAAAAAGAAAGAAAAGAAAATCAAAAGCATACAACGAGGAGATCGGGGTTGGCATCAATGAAAGAAAGAATTGTCTCACAAGAGTCCCGTTGTCGGAGATGCTTCTTCAATTCTCGGAAGAGGTTCATTTTTTTAATTTCTTCGCCCATATTACTTGCTTCGAAAAGCTGGAGAAACATGTTAGTTGAGGGCAACGTTGGAGTCCATAGAAAAGACAAACAGAAAATTTGATTGTCTTTGACTCAACAATCACATCAAATCGCTTCCCTCTGGCCAGATTGGTGACAACTGAGTGGAATTGCTCATCTCCACTCACATCTTTTGTCTCTGCTTTACCTGGAGTTTTGTGAGCATTCTGTGTGTGTGTGTGTGTGTGTGTGTGTGTGTGTGTGTGTGTGTGTGTGTGTGTGTGTGTGTGTGTGTGTGTGTGTGTGTGTGTGTGTGTGTGTGTGTGTGTGTGTGTGTGTGTGTGTGTGTGTATGTGTATGTGTATGTGTGTGTGTATGTGTGTGTGTGTGTGTGTATGTGAACCATCAATTGATTGCGCTCGAATGCGCTCGACAAGATGGATGTCTTCTGTGTGGAAAAATTTCCTCTGCGCCTGGAAATACGTTAGGACGGTGTTTTCGTATTAGGTAGACCACCCTTTCTTGGTTTTGTTCTTTTCTGTCAACTTCCTCTCTTCTCTCTCTCTCTCTCTCCTCTCTGCTTTGCTCAACCTTATCAAGAAAGACAGAAACTGTTGAATCTGTATCAAGAATTGTTGACTGGTTGTCATCTTCATTCGTATGAAAGCTTACGTAGTGGTGGGCCACGCGAGAAACTATGGGAGAACTTAAGGAGGATGATAAAAAAAAGAAAGAGAAAAGCGAACCTGATTGGATAGACACTGAAGCCTTTGATTTTGGGGTGCCAAGCAGTTGCGAAACTTCGCGATCGACAGAATTCTGTATCTCACTGGCACCCCTTTCTCTTGCAGTTCGTCCCAAACTTCGAGTTTTCTTCCCTAAGTGCCCTGTCAAGTGTTTTGATGGGTCTTCTGACTTCCCAAACCTTGACTCGGAAGCTGCTCTAAGTCCAGTGGCAGGGAGAGGCTCGTTCCGGGATTCAATATGGGCGCTGGAGGGGTATCTTTGCTTTAAACAATCATGGCGCTTTACAGAAGAGCTTGCTGTTCGCAAGCTCCCTTGGACAAAACGACTCGGTTCTCCAGGGGGTTGGTTTGCGCCTTGCTCCTCCATTTTGGAGGTGGTCGAAACCTTTTTGTTTCTTTCTTCACCTGGGCAGTGTCTGAGAGCCCTCTCAGGAAAAAAAGAAATAGGTCGCTATTTTTTTAACGCCCAATTTATTTTCCCTTTTTTTCAAACTTTTTTGGGCGGTTTTCTTTTTTGTTGCATTTTCTTTTCTTTTTTTTTTTCTCTTCATTTCCTTTTTCTTTTCTTTTCTTTCTTTTCTTTTCTTTGGAAAATGGCTCTTTCAAATAACTTCAAGAAAGAGACAAAATATTTTGGCTTTAACCCTGCCTCTTTCACAGAAGAATTTATTGATTCTTCGCTTGATACCTCTTGTGATTTGGTCGATGCACTGGAGCAACATTTGGTGGAGAGGTTCGACATCACAAACAAAACATCACAACTATACAATGAAACAAATGAAAAAGAAACAAGAAAGAAGAAACAAGAAAAGAAACAAAGAAAAGAAAGAAAAGAAAGAAAAGAAAGAAAAGAAAGAAAAAAAAAGAAAAAATACTATTTTTAATCCCAACCACTTTCCAGAGCCGATGGGGATGGAGATGAAGAGCAAATTCTTCGTTGTGCAAACCGGGTGAATGAAGTGATGGAATCTGGCCTGAAGAGGTCCCTGGACAAATTTGAGTTGTATGTCCTTCGTAATATCCTCACTGTCCCAGACAACATTGACGAACTCTTAAAGGAAGACGAGCAAAGGAAAGAACCCCAAGAGTCCTCTTCGCTAGATCCTGATGAGATGTTTGCTTTAGACAAAGGTATGTTTATTTTTGGAGCCTGTTTATCTCCGGTTCTTTCGTCTCAAAATGACGAAACACTCATTTTTCTTCTCTGATAGAAATCGAAGAACTTCGTAAGAAGGTGACCGCAGCAAGATATGTAAACACTTTATTGGCTGCTCAATCAACCAAAGGAAAGGAGCTCAAGGCAGAACAACAAAGCTTGGCCCAATGTGCGAAGAACATGCACTTTGACTTGGAATTCAACACAAATCAACTGACGCCGATGATGAACGACATGATGCAAAAAGCGACGGAAATTCATCAAATGCTTTCTTACAGGGAGAAAGAAGAAAAGGGAGGTGTGTGTTTTTTTTTCTTTTTGTACTCTTAATGAGTGATTTCCTTTTTTGACTTTGGCCAAAGATTTGGAAGGGGACTCTGAAGGCAAGACCACAATGACCAACCTTTCATCGGACTCCTTAAAGGGCCTCGGGGGTACCTTTTAGTTCTTTCTCTTCTTCTCCTTTTCTTCTATCTATTCCGCAAGAAAACGAAAGCTCTCTTGCGAGTCCACCAATAAACCTGCCCAGGCTAAGAATAATGTATTTTGTTTTGGGTTGCATATTTGACGCTACAATTTCTCCTCGATTTCGTCGTCGCTTGACTCATCCCACTCTTCTTCTCCTTTTTCTTTCGACCCGCACCTCTCCTCATTGGCAACACTTTTCATGAGGTCAATATGAATCAGGCGAGAGGGAATGTAAATGTGATTGCTATTCACCAACACGCTCATGTTGAAGGGGACGAAGGGATCTCCTCGAAGGGACTGGCAATAAATGAGACCGAGAGGGTCCACCTCGTCGGAGGGGGCGGTGAGTTCAACATCCCGGAAGAAAGCTCCCGTTTCGGAGTTGAAAATGTGAATAACGTTGTCGTCGCAGCTCCCAATGATGGTGTAGTAATCCCCTCCGACTCCTTGCATGTAATAGGCCCTTGTGTAGTTGTATCTGCTCCCTTTGGATGCAATTGGATAGCGGAAGTGGAGTTTTCCGGACATTGCGTGGTACTGTTTGTGCAGAGGAATTGTTCAGAAGGAGAGGAGAGGAGAGGAGAGGAGAGGAGAGAAGAAAAGAGAAGAAAAGAAAACCTGGGTAACTTCATTGTCAACAGCAGACCCGAGAATATATCGATCATCATCCGAAAAACACGCCATAAGGGTCCCATTTTCAGACTTTTGGCTGTAGACGGCCTTCTTCGACTGCACGTCTGTTCTGAGATCCCACAATTTCACATAATGATCAAAAGAAGAAGTTACAAAGAGATGAGGGTGGGTGTTGGCAAACTTTAAGACGTTGATGTGGTCTTTGTCGTGGAGGTTCTCGAACACAGTTCGATTGCCAGTGTTCATATCATACAGAGCGATGTTTTTTGAATAACCGCTGACCATGAAGCAATCGTCTTGAGAATTGCAACTCAAACTCGTTAACTGGGGGAACTTATCGAACACACACGCTGGGGCACTCCCTGGCGTCATTTGGTCTGTTTTCATCATTCGAATTGCCCCCTGATCTGATCCCGCAAGAAACTTTTGGGTATTGTCAGCCCTTTTCAGCCACCCAAGCCCTAAAATTGACTCCATCACCCCCGAAGACCATGCTGCTTTCATTCTGTTTGCAGGAGAGGCACGCGGGTTCAGGAGGAAGATATCCCCGCTCATGGTTCCAACGATCATTTCATCAGGAACACGGGGGTGGTACTCGAATTGCCTCGGAACCCCAATCCTGCTCCCCGAATGGGCGGTGAGAAAGGTCTCAACGGCCGGTCGCGCAACCACTCGCCGAAGGGAAGATGAAATCGCCATGTGGAAATCAACACAGGAGTTTCGCCCATTATTTCCTGAGTTGGAGAAAGAGAGATCTCGGAGAATGGAGTGTTTTTCTTTCTCAAGTTCCAGCGCTTGCTCCTTGTGGGGTCCCTTTGTCGGTTTGGAAGGTCCGGTGGGTAGGGAATTGTGGAGGAACTGGTGAGTCACGCCGGTTTGCCAAGCCCTCCGACAGACGGCAGCATTTCTTTTCCAGTCAGTGGAATTATCAAAGCACTCGATGAAGGGGAGAATTGCTGTGATAACCCCCTGCTCTTCTTTTGTGATTTGGATGCCATCCAAGGCGGTGAGTTGAGGCAGAGCCGCAATCAAAAAGGCACGATAGAAGTAGTGGTGGGAGATTGGGGAGACAAACTCGTAAGAATCGAGGTCATCGTCATAATCTTCATAGAATACGTCATCTTGGCTGTCGTCATCATCATCGTTATCATCATCAGAGACACGTAAACCTAGAAAAAAAAAGTTAGCAAGAGGGAAGAGAGAAAAGAAAAACCAAAGTGAACAAAACCTGACAGTGAGAAAGAGGGGAGAGGCCGGGGAGGGGGAGGGTCCATTGTCATTGGAAGCAGCCTCAGAGAAGAGCACGGTGGCGATGATGTCGAAGGTGCCAGTGGGGGGGGAGACTCTGGATGGAATGGGTCATCTCTTTCGGCGTTTTCTGCACGAAAGGGAATAGACTGTTGAGAAAGAGCAGGTGGAAAAGATAACGAAGATGATGAAGACGATGTGGAGGAGGAAGAGGGCGAAGATGGCAGTGATAACGAAGAAAACGACGAAGACGAAGAAGAAGAAGACGAAGACGAAGAGTTGGGTGTTAAGGATGAAGACTGAATCGATGAAAATGGCGCTGGTGATAAAGGATGAAGAGTAGGAGAGGTATCAAGAGAGACCGAAGAAAGAGGGGGCGAGTCATAAAATGAAGAGAAGGAAGAGGAGACTGAGGGAAGAGAAGAAAGTAAAGAGGTGCAAGATGCACAGGACGAAGAGGAAGAGGAAGAGGAAGAGGAAGAGGAAGAGGAAGAGGAAGAGGAAGAGGAAGAGGAAGAGGAAGAGGAAGAGGAAGAGGAAGAGGAAGAGGAAGAGGAAGAGGAAGAGGAAGAGGAAGAGGAAGCTGGCGAAGATAGAGATGAGGAAGACAGAGATGAAGAAAACGAAGAAGATTCTCCCTGATCAGGGGCGAGATCCCCGATGAGACCGCCCTTCACATGACGATGAAGATAAAGTGCACGCTCTGTGTTTGTCGAGTAGGATTGGGGGATCATTATGGCTTTAAAGCGCAAATATGTGAGCCCTTTCGCTGCAGATAGAGAGTTGGCGGTGGTGTGGAGATTGTGGATGTGCGAAAATCGAAGCGAAATGGAAGTGATGTGTGAGAGGGCCTTTCCTTCCTCGGGGGTAATTTGGCGGATAGGGTTGGCATCCAAGATAAGGGTTTTTAACTTTCGATTGTGTCTCAACTTGGTCCCTTTGAGAAAAATGAGCATCGACTTCCCTTTTTCGAAAAACGGTCAAAGAAAAGAAACCTATTTGTTTGATCTGGTTGGCAGTCAAATCAAGAAACTCCAGGTGAACACATCTCTTGAGGTTCTTAATGTGAGTGATTTCTCCATTTGTCAACGTGATAGACCTCTGAGAGATCAATTTGTGAGAAAAAAAGGGCAAACAAGAAAGATTAGAAACAAGAAACCAGGTTGATCATTTTCCCAAGAATGGGAAGGGGGTGGGCTCCACCTGAACAAACGGACACCTCCAAAACATTGACAACCTTCATATCCCCTTCATATCTTCTGACTTGCTCAAAGGTCTGGCAAATCAACGCCTGACCTTTCGCCTTGTCCTCCTCTGCAGCCATGAATAAAGGGCGAAAAGAGCGACAAGAGAAAGGAAATTCGCTTATTTTTTTTTCGTTTTTGTTTTCTTTTTTTCGTTTTTGGCCCTCTAAATTTTGTCTTCATTTGGGTCTTGTCCAAGAGGTCAACAAACCGCGGTCCCAGTTGTCATGGGTGGGCCTCCATTTGACCCATGATTTTTTTTTACAAAAAAAAGCTTTCTTTGGAGTTTGCTTCCAATTTTTTTTATGGCATTAAATGATGAAATGGTAGGTGGTGCTATCGATTGGGCAGAGGTTAAAAAAATATCGAAACCATATTTAAAAAAAGGATTACAATGGGTCTTAATGTTGGATTACCCGCTCTTTCTAAAGCGATTGGTAAATCATTAGGAGGAAAAGAAGGTGAAATGGTTGGTGAAATGGTAGGAAAAGTAGCAAATGATTTAATTAAAAAGCAAACTGGTTATGGCAGGAAACAACAAATGGATGGAGGAATTAGTTTAAGTAAATTAAAAAAGAAAACAAAACCATATGTTAGCGCAGGATTAGATGCAGTTGTTCCAGGTGTAGGTGGATTAGTTGGTACTGTGGTAGGAACACTCGCAGGGCAATTAGGACGTGAAGGTATTGGAAGAGTTTCACTAATTCTAAATCCCAGTTCCAGATCGGGTCTGGAATTTGGAGTTAGTGAATTGGGTCTCTATTTTCAAATTGAAAAAAAGTCTTTCACTAAAATCTAGATTTCTAGATCTGGAATTTGGGTTTTCTGTCTCTGTGGCCCCTTCTCACTTGAGTTTCAGACGATTTCTATGGAAGGAGTTAGAATTAAGAAAAAGCTTGATAAAAAAAGGGGTGCACCAGAAGAAGGGAGGGGGTTGCACTTTCAGCCCATTTTCGTTTTGGCATTTCTAAAATCTGCGAGCACCCGAGCGTTGCCTTCCAAAAAAAAAAACCAAACGCCGCGTTCTGGAAAAACCTGGAATTTGGATCTCAAAATTTTGTTTCACTTCCAAGGAGGCTTTTTTGGGAATCTGGAAAAAATCAGAAATTTTTTCGAAAAAATTTAGAATTAGTGAAACTCCTCCATTAGATCTTTAACTGGTTATGGTGCACAATCGAAAGATGTTGGTGTCTACAAAGGTGGAGCAAAAGCAAGACCAAAAGCCAAACCAAAACCAAAACCAAAAGCGAAAGGTAATTCTGGTGGAAGAAATAAAAGGAATGAAATTGTAAAACGAGTTATGAGAGAAAGAAATGTTAATTTACCTACCGCTTCAAAAATTGTAAAAGAGGAAGGTCTGTATTAATTAAACAATTTATATCAAAATTTTCTGTTTAAATAATATATAACAAATGCTAAGGCGACCGTATGAAGATTTAACTGTAACTGAAAGAGATAATCGAGCAAAGAAAAAGATTATTGATTATGCAAGAAAAAACAGAATGAGACAAATGGTACTGAAAGAGGATGAGGAATTTGTGGAAAATGCTGATTTAGAAAGCAAAAAAAAAAGATTTATTGATGTTTTTGGCGCTTATGATGTTGCACTAAATCAAACTCTCAAATACTTTAATATTTTACCAGGGTCAGGAAAAAAAGGACAGAGTTCCAAAGTTTTATGATCAAATTCCAAAAATTAATTTCATGAATCAACATTTAATTGAGCTAAGCAAAAGTATTTTAAAGGATATTCCTGTTGATGACAATTTTTTGAAAAAAATTAAAAAATTAAATGAGAGGTTAGAGAAAATTCTGAATGACTATGTTTATATTTTTGAACCAAGACTAAGTGAAAGTAAAGAAAAAATCACTGATTTTCGGGATGATGGGATGAAAAATGTCAATGAGGATGATGATGACATAATTTATGATATGGTAGAAAATATGGAGGCACTTAATGAAGAAAATAACAATTTAATAAATTGTCTACAATCGACACCAAGAGGCGGACAAGGACGCAAAAAATACAACATTGACACTACAGAGTACATTATTCCATCAAAATATTTATAAAAAATTTTCTGTTATTTAATTATAAGAACAAACTTAATGCCAGAAATAACATCAGTTTTTCAAAATAGTCCAAGTTTTAATAATCCATCTTTTGAAACTGAATTTATTTTTCTTGCAGATATTAATTCAGTTACTGTATTTTGTTCTGCAGACTGTGAATTTGGGTTTAGATGGAGTGTAGATAATCAATTTCAAGTAATATCAACAGACACATTTCCTTTATCTGCAGGAACAGAGCAATCCATACTGGTACCTATAACAGCAAGGTATTGTCAATTTTTTGTAACAACAAGCATTGTTTATGAGAGAAATGGTAACTTAATAGAACCTGTTACAACTCCTGCCAATGTAATCAGCGGTGGAAATACCAATACAATACCTGCAAATTGTAATCAATGTGGAATAGTATGTGGAACTTCTAATTCAATGAATTATCACAACTGTGATAATTCTTGTATTGCCGGAGGAAATCTCAATTCCATTGCTCGAAATTTTCCCTTCTAATTTGAGAGGTGGAAGACCTTTACTTGTGTAATCTGGACCATGTGTCAGTACAAACAAACAACAACAACAAACAACAACAACAGAACAGAGAACAAACCTTGGGGAGTGGGGGTGGAAATCTTGTTTTGATATGTCTCACGTGCTCCAATCAAATTCAAAAAACGAACTTTCTTGACGTTCCCCTGATTTGGCAACATGCAGGCGATGTGCCCGTGACGCCCTCTAATCACAGTGATTTAATGACTTTGATTGTTCTTGTTGTGAATGATGGGATTCGTGCCGGGGGACTGAAAAACAAGTTGGAATTTGAAAGTGATTACGCTATCCCCTCACTTCGACCTGATGGGGTTCTTACTCGTGACAGTGTTCCTGTTGGGGTCCTCGAATTGAAATTTCCACGAGACTCAAAAAAAAAATTTAAGAAAGAAAATCGTCACGTTGTCTCTCCAATCGGTTTGCTGACTTACTATCTTTTCCAGCGAGGAAACCCTCTCCGAAAAGGAATTTGAAAATTGGGAGAAGGTGTATGGAAATACCTATCCTGTTCGCCAAACGAAACTTCTCAACCGGAAATGTCTGCTTATGAAATAGCTTTCATCGATCCAGCTGATCGTCACTCTTGTGTGCGGAACGTAGAAAACTGCCTCCGCGACTGCTTTGTTAAAAACAAGATGAACCACAAGGAAGGTTTGTGGCGAAACATTGGATTAGACGACAATGGTAAAGCAGTTGTTTATGATTTAGGGAATTTGGAGGAGTGTGATAATGACAGTTGGGTTAAAGAGGCCATTGAAGGGTTGGAGGAAAGAATTGGAGGGAAAGTGGAAGACTCTTCTTCTTCAAACAGGAGATTCCAGCCTCATCGGGCCGCTAAGGAGAGGGGAAATGTTGTTGTGAGAGGGAGACGTGAAATTGTTTTTGATTGTTTGTTTTATTGAGGTTGAAGTTTTTGTTAGGATTTTTTCAATGAGTTAAATAATACCACTTTTCTGTTCCACTTTGTCCCTCCCTCCCCCTTCCTCTCTTTTTAGTTTCGTTTCTTTTTGACTTTTCTTTTGTTTCCTCTTTTTGTTTCCTCTTTTTGTTTCCTCTTTTTGTTTCTCTTTTTGACTCCCAACTTTTGACACAACAACATGAGATAAATGAAAAAAATTGAAAATTTTTAATTTACAAATATTTATTAAAAGAAGATTTTTACCATATCAAAAACTAACTGGAAAATTAGTGATGAGCAATTTCAAGAAATCACGTCTTGGGAAAATAGTTACACACGCGACCAAGATAGAGATACAAAGGACGTGTTCGAGCACTAATTGAGCGTTAGCGAAAATTTGTGCTGGAACCGCCTTTTGTATATATATGACCTTCTCAAGGGACCAATCTTTTCCATCATCTTCTGGGATGGACGAGGCCTGAATGGACTATTTTTTTTTTGCTTTTTTTTTTCTTCTTTGTGGATTCAAGGAGAAGATGAGGGGGGAGGAGACTTTGCTTTGCTGGGAAGGTATTACTATTGAGAGCATCAACAAAAATCTTGGAAATATTTCTTGAAATACTCCATATTTTATTCCTCAATTGTATTTGACCTGGACTACTACTACTAGTAGTAGTAGAAGGTAGTACCTCCCCCCCTGGACCTGGACGAATGGTCTCTGAAAATCTTAACATTGTCAATATCGTCCGTAACGAGCAATTTTTTTTTCTTTCCAGGAGCATAATCATTAACCTTGCAATATACTACAAAAGCACCAAGAGAAGTACTTGCTTGCACAGGTCTGTTTGCTTGTGAATCAAAAACGGAAAAGGACTAAAGGGGAGGTCGCGGGTCAACCTAGTGTTGGTTAATGGTTAACCAATGGTGTCAACCATTACGTTTTGAGATGAATGGGGAGACAAGTGAAAATCTTGTGGCTCAGAAGCAATATCTTCAACTTCACTTTCATCGATGGGTTCGATTTCAATGACAGGAAGATGTTGGGAGGGGTTGATATCTATCGGTCTTTCGTTTGCATCTAAAACACAAAATTGAGTTAGGTGTAAGCAAACTCAACAACAAGGCAAACGATTGAAATTACCCGACATGAGGCCAACCCTGTCAGCGCCGATTTTTGTTTGGCAATCGAAAAGTCATTTTTAAACAGGAAAATGATTGAGGAACGTCTTTGGATGGTTATTTTAGGGCGCTAAAGCTCCTCTTTTTCGAGTCGATTGGAGTTGTTCAATAGGCGACGTGAAGAGTAAGACCACCCACCACCTCTTCCTTTTCCATTCTCCTTTTCATTCCTTACGGGATGGAAGTTTCAAACGGAGAAGATGAGGCGGTTCCAAAAGAAGAGGATGTGTGGAACAATCCTGTAGTTTGTCGCTACATACGGAAAGTAGTCGTTTCCAACACCCAAGAAAACGGAGCGCCTTCCCAATCACAAATGAACGAGCTCCAGAGACTTTTGAGCAACTGGAGAACGAGTGATCTTGGTTTGTACCAACACTTTTTTTTTTTTTTGGCCTTTTGTCTTCTGTTCTCTTCTCTTCTCTTCTCTTCTCTTCTCTTCTCTTCTCTTCTCTTCTCTTCTCTTCTCTTCTCTTCTCTTCTCTTCTCTTCTCTTCTCTTCTCTTCTCTTCTCTTCTCTTCTTCTCTTCTTTTGTTCTCTTTGTCTTCTCTTTTTTCCTTCACACTCAATCCTTTTTTTCCCACAGCCTTTATGCTGATTGCTGAGAGGGTAGCCTTTGGCCACCAAACAAACATGGAGATTTTCAGCCGCTCAGTCGACCTTTTACAATCCAACCTCTTTCAACAGCTCCCTGCCCTCCACATCTTGAACGATCTGAGCGATATTCTTCTCCCGCTTCGTTCAGGTTTTTGTCTTTTCTTTTCTTTTCTTTTCTTTTCTTTCCTTTCCTTTGCTTTGCTTTGCTTTTCTTTCCTTTTCTTTCCTTTGTTTTTTTTTGTTTTTCTTTTCTCCTTTCTCCCTCTCCTCCCCCTTTCTCCTTCTCCCTTTAACACACACAAAAAAAAAAACACCAAACAGACAACCCCTCACTAAACAAAAAACTCCGATTCCTTCGTAATTTCATGCGAGTCAAGCTCAAAGGCTACAAACCCCCCTCTCCCTCTCCCTCTCCCAAAGAACCCCCCACCCCAGTCCTCTCCCCTCGCCCCCGTCTCCAAGAAACCAGCTTCATTTCCCCCCAAGGATCCAGCCAAACGCCTACTACCCCTCCCCCCTCCCCTCCTTCCCCTCGCTCCGCCAACCGCACCCTTTCTCCTTCCCGAAAACGAGAGCCTCCGCGGACTCGCTCGATTTTGCCCCCCCCCTCTCATCCCTCTCAGCTCTCCCTCACCTCCCGCAACCCTCGCCCCGAGCCCTCCAACTACCTCCCCAACAAATCACACACTCAGCATCCTCCCTCTGTTTTACTCGCTTCTGGGATCGATCCAACAGCGAGAAGAGGAGGGGAGGAAGGTGGGGGAGGGAAAAGGGGGGNACAGGGGGGGGAGGGGGAAAAGGAAAAGGAAGAAGAAGGGGAGGGAAAGGAGGGAGAGGTGGGAAGACCGGAGGGAGAAGGAATGAGGCATGGGGTTGGGAATTTCATTTCCAACTTTTTGGTGCAGAGGTGTGGGACAAAAGTGTACGATGTGGAGCCTGTGGGGTCGTGTAAGTCATTTTCCAAGATGTATGCTGGGGATGGGAAGGGGGCGAGGTTGTCTGGGGGAACTACGAGGAGGCCGTTAGAGAAGAAGTTGTTTGCTTCGGATTCGGATTTTTATTTGCATCATGTTGATCCAAGGACTTATGTTGAACAGGTTTTTTTTGTTTTGTTTTGCTTTGCTTTGTTTCCTTTGCTTCTTTGCTTCTTTGCTTGCTTGTTTCGTTGATTGGTTGACTGGCTATTTTTTCTTTAGTTTTTTTGTTTTCTTCTTTTCTCTTTTCTCGTTTTTCTTTTTTCTTTTTTCTTTTTTCTTTTCTTCTTTTTCTTCTTTTTTCTCATTCTCGCAATCAAAACAGGTGCGTTGTGTCGAACAAGACAAAAAACGAGAAAGAGAGAAATCCCACCCCGAGAGGCAGCCCCAAGTCAAGTTGTTTCAGTACAAACATTATTGTGATCAAGCAAAGTTATCTCTCACCCCTGATCAGGTAGCTCTTTCTTTTTCTCTTTCCATCCCCCTCTTTTCCTTCCTTCTTTCTTCCCCCTCTCTAACCTCCTCCTTTCCAGCTCGAAGAACTCTTTGCTGCTGTCATGTCTCCAAAAGCAGAGCGAAGGCTGGTGGCCTCCAAAATTTTGATGAAATTTTTTGTTGATTTGTTTGTTATCAACCCCCAGAATGCCTCCTCTACTCTCTACAGCCTTGTTTGTAGGATGTTGGGGTATCGGGTGGTGGAGGGCGAAGGGGGGAGGTCTGTGTATTTGATTGACAAAGAGAATGGGATTCAAGAGGAAGAGAGGGAGCATATTCGACAGCATTCTCACTCTCGGTCACGGTCGGATGGTGGGTTTCCGAAGAAGGAGGGGGGTGAGGAAAAAGGAAGTGGGATTCAAAGGAGAGGACCCAAGAGAGTGAGTGTTGGGGCAGGAGAGGGGTGCAGGTTGGTGAGGGGGGTGGAAGCTCGCAGGAGGGAGGAAGAGCCTGGGAAGGAAGAGGAAGGAGGGAAGAAAGAGGAAGCCTCGAGAAAGAGGGAATTGGGGAAAAAAGATGCTGGAAAGAAAAAAGATGGGAAGGAGGATATCGAAAACGCTGCGAAAGAAGAAGTAAAAAAAGGGGGGCTGGAAAAAGAGAGCGAGGGAGATAAAGACTCAAAGAAAGATAAGTCCAAAAAAAGTGAAGATGAAAAGAAGAAGACTCGAAAGATTCACATTCGGTCGAAAAGGGACGAGAGAAAGAAAAAGGGAAAGCATTTGGAAGAAGAGGGTGGAGAGGAAGAGCAAAAAAAAGAGAACTTATATCCAAAAAAGAGGGTTCGATCCATCTCCAAGAAAAAAAGCGAAAAAATGACCAAGGCGGATAAAGTTTACAACCAGGAAGCGAAGACCCACGAGTTGGCCATTGGCGCAGAAAGACGGGGGGGGGCAGCTCAGCCAGATGAAGAGCACATGGGAATGGACATTGGGAAGAGATTTTTGGTTAATATCACCAAACCAACCTCTATCGAAGTCCAAAAAAATCCCAACTCTCCCAAATCTGGGTCTTATCCTGAGTTCCCAGCCAAACAACCCCTCCCAGACACCGGTTCAGGCCCTCTCGCCACCACCCTGACCGTCCCTTATGGAACAGAAGAAAAAGGCTCTCCCAAAAAGCCTACTCCCCCATCTCGCCCTATTGTCATCACTACCCACGCTTCCGCCATCGCTTCTACCGTTACCCCCACTCCTACCAGTTCCCCCATGCCTCGCTCTCGCTCGAAACAAAGGCTGCCTGTCAGCTCTTCTCACAGCCATGGGGCTACAATTGCCTCTCCCCGGCAAACCCACTCGACCCCTCGTTCCTCCCCTTCCCCTTCCCCTTCCACAAATGCTTTCCCTCGGCCTCTCTCTCCTTATTCTCTTCGGTCTGGCTCCACTTATGTGTGCACAAACACTGAGATTTCCCAAGAGTCGCGCAAGCCCCAGCCCCTCTTTGTTCGCCTTCACGGGTTAAATATCATTTTTAACCTCTGTATTCATGCAAACATGATCTCTCCCATTTCCTCTTCCTCGTTTCCTCCCTCTTCCTCTCCCTTGGAGGGCAATTCGAATCCTATGGAACAAACTTACGTCATGCTCAACCACCTCCGACATGTCCTCTCCCAAGTGATAACTGCGGCCTGCTACTGCCGAGAGTCAAACAGCCGTGTTTTGGAGTGGATGTTGAAGTGTTTTCTTGCTCTCAACACCGTGAATGGGGTTGTGTTAAAAAATGTCTTGGTTACCATGACCGATTCACGCTTTGTTCCCCTCTGTTTGGACCACCTCAACACCCATAATATCGCTCTCTCCCAAACGCTCTCTCTCCTTCTTGTCAACTACGTCATTCCTTCCTCCAAAACTCTGAGCCAGCAGGCTCTCTTCAGAGTCGGGGGGTGGCGGTTCATTGCCCAAAAGTACATTGAATCGCATTCTCTGAAAACCCGAGACAACTATTTCGTCATATTGCACGACTTGGTTTTCTGCAACCTTTTCGCAGAGAAGATTGTTACCTCCTCCAAGCACGACCAGGAACAGTCCCACTTTCTCCTCCGACTGCTTCGCTCTATCGATTTCTCCCAGCATGCAACGGTGCTCTTCAAATGGATCCCAACGGATTATGTGGTGCAGGACCTGACCCAATTTCTCGCCCGTCAACACGCCCGCCTCATCCGTACCTCCCAGCTCATGGTCCCGGCCACCTTCGACACAAAAATTGCTGCCCACATAATCAACTCTTTCGTCTCACTTGGGAGGTCCTACCAACACCTCGCCCCCAATTTTCACCAGCTGTACAAAGAATTGGTGAAGGATCGCGCCACCTTTGACGATAAGATTGAAACGTTGTACAAATGCATCACCGTTGGGACGGATTTGGATCTCCACAACTCCTCTTCTGTGTTGTTTGCGATGCGGTATCATAAGTACGATTCCTCTCACACAAAATCCGAACACATCTTGCAGTCTGTCCCAAATTTTTGCTCTCGCTTGGCCTCCTCAAACATCCCCCGTGTTCGAGACGCCCTCATCAGAACAACAGACAGGCTCATTTTGGCGCTGTCCTGCCGCCTTTTGGAAACGTGGGACGGGGCGCTAGCAAAGGAGATTTGTGAAATTTTCGACACTGATTGCCAGGATGTGTTAGGGTCCACGAAGGGGGGCCAAGGAGTTTTTGGGTTGGTCGACCTTTTGTTTTCGTTTTTAATCAACAATGCGTGGGATTCGTTGCAGAGCCCGCAGCTTCGCGAAAATTTGGGGGATCGGGACTCGATCTTCCGGTTGGTGGTGTTAGGGAAGTGCGCCGTGAATTCAAGGTTGCTTTCTTATTTGAAGATCGAGACACTGTGCAAGCTCTTCCAGAGATTAAGTTCCAAGCGGGACGGTGATATGAAGACGGCTGTGTTGGTTTTGATTATCCGCAAGTGCTCCACCGACCCCAAGGATTTCAACACAGTGGGGTTTGACTATTTTCGAAATATGGTGGAGAGTCGACATCCGGAGGTGGCACTCCTTGCATCGTCCTTTCTCATGCACCAGATCCAAGTGCAGCATCCTGAACAACACAAATCGATTATCAATCAAATGTTATCTGTCGCGAAGGAGACGGAGAACCTTGCCTTGATGGAAAACCAGTACCTCCAAATTCGTGCAATTTCTCGAAAAGATTCATGAGGCTCGAGGAGCTGTTGATCCTTTGTCTGGGTAGGGTTTTGGAGCGGAGGGAGGGGGTAAATGTTGTATGTTGTGTGGTGGAGTGACCCTTCCTAATTTGTTGGTCTGTGTTAATTCGTTCCCCTTTCGTTTCGAGAGAAAGAAAAAAAATGAAAATGAACATAAAGAAAGAATAAAAACAAAAAACTTTGTTTGAATTTATTTGGAAAATTTGAAAACAACGGCCTTCTTTGAAAGAGGCGAAACGTGTTTCACTTCCCAAGCTTTCTTCTTGCACCCTTTTTCTTTTTTACTTTTTTTTTTTGTCCAAATCATGTCTGATATCAAGAAAGAAATCAAGATCATCACTGGGAGTTGCAAAAGGTGTGTTGTGGAAGAAAACCTGTCCTTCTCACCCAGCATACTCACTCGCCAACCCACCTGCAGGCTCTTAAAAGATGTTGAATACTACCAAAAGGAAATTGACCAACAAAAGGAGCGCATCGATCACATGAAAACTGATGGAGCTGACCCCTATGACATTAAGAAACAGGTTTTCTTCCTTCTTTTGTGTTCTTGCCTTTTTTTTTTGTGTTCTTACCTCGGTTTTGTTTTTGTTTTGTTTTTTTCTTTGTACAGGAACAAGTTCTTCAAGAATCTGAGAGCATGATTCCCACTGTTGAGAAGCAATTCCAAGCCCAACTGGAGAAACTCACTGAAAAATTGGTCTTCTTTTCAATTCCTTTCCTTTTTCCTTTCTTTCTTTTTCTTTCACCATTCTTCTAACCCCTTTTTTGAACCCTTTCTTTTCCTTTTTTTTCCTATTTCTCTCGACAGGCTGTGGGACAAGAAAACGACCCTGAAATTGTCGACTCCCAAGAATACAAAGATGCTGACGTAATTGTCCAAGCCCACTGCTGAAAAGAAACAAAGAGCAGATAGCCACACCCATACAACAAGGAAAATAAGGTGGTTCCCGACTTTGAAGAGAGGAATGAATAGGGGATAAGGAGGTTGACAAACAACCCTCCTTTTTGAGTTTAAGACAACGCTTTTGAAGATTAAACTGAATTTAGAGCATTTTCTTTCTTTTTTCTTTTTTTTTCTGGGAACTTGAATTGGAAGATAAAAAAGAAAAAAGAAAAAAGAAAAAAGAAAAAAGAAAAAAGAAAAAAGAAAAAGAAAAAAGAAATAAGAAAAATGAATTTTGTTCATTTGGGAGGAGGGATGAAGAAAGAACCCTTTCACTCACAAGTGGGATCGAGGGCCGCCAGACAATTGTCAGATAGATTTGTCATACTCAGGGAGACGAACCATCACCTCCTCCCCAGAAATGACTTTCTCCTTCCCATCATCCAATTTTACAACCAACATCCCGGTGTCATTCAATCCAATCGCTTCAGCTTCATAACCTTCGGGGTCTTCTCTCCTCTTGGGTTTAATGACGATGCGCTTTCCCAAGAGCAAACTCTTCTCTCTGTAACGCTCCAAGACCCGGCTCATTTCCAATGAAAGGAAAGACTCAAAATTGTTGCAAAGGCTTGCAAGGACGGAATAACGGGAATGTGGCTTCCCTGCTTCATTCATCAAGCTCGTTGCGTTCTCGCGGAAGAAAGGGTCCTCGTTTTTTCGCATGTCCTCGTTTACATTCAACCCCACACCCACAAGACAGGTAAACTCCTTGCCCATCATGCTAGTATCTACAATGTACCCAGAGATCTTCTTCCCATTAACCCACACGTCATTGGGCCATTTGATCATCGCGTCTTTGGCACCAAATTCCCTCGCTGTTGAAACACAAGCCAGGGCCAGGGACAAGTTGATCTTGAAGACCGATTTCATTTCCTTTGGCCTCAAGAGGAATGTCGTGTACAAGTTCCCATCGTGACTGACCCAAGGCCTCCCTGCTCTTCCTCTCCCTGCTGTTTGCTGCCTGGCAATGATAACAGTTCCATGTGGCGCCCCCTCCTTCGCTTCCCTGCTCCCAATCTCCATCGTCGACTCAACCACCCCACGAGAGATGAAGTGGCGTCCAATGTGAGAAGTGGTCAAAGATTGAGAGAAGATGTAGGCATCGTCCTCAGTGGTTGTGAACTGCTCTTTTGATTTCACCAAATTGGGGGGAGGGGAAAAAGAAAGAGGAGAAGAGGGCAGGGACCCAGCAGTCATACGAAGCATCACCCCCCAGCAAGACCCTTCCTTTTTTTTTTGTGGATTGCTCGTCACCTCGGATTCCGAGGGAGGTTGAAAGCCGCAAAGATTCCATTAAGATAGTAATTTAAAGTGTGCGCTGAACGCAGGAAATGCAAAATCGAACGTTTGCCGCCAGAGAAAATGGTCAGAATCAAGGCCCTGGCAGCGAAATTACGGCGAAGATGAGAAGGGGTTGCCAGAAACGGGACTTCTTTCAAAAACCAAAAACCCCAACAAGGAAAAATGGGAAAGGGCGGGTTTCGTGTGGCGAAGAAAGCTCCTGCGGCTGTGACGCAGGTCAAGACATTGGGGAAGGAGGCTTTGGAGTTATGTGGCTTTCTCAAGTTTGGGGGGTTTGTCGATCTGCCCCGTGCCCCTTCTTTTAGCCATGACGTAATTTATGAAGAAATTATTGTGGAGGAAGGAAAGGGCAAGGAGAAAGAAGAGAGCGAAGAAGATCAGAAAGCGAGGAAAGCGAAGGAAGAAAATGAAGAAATGGAGCCCTTGATGCGCAAATTTGAAATGGAAAACAAGATGTTGGATGAGGCTGACGATTGGGAAGAGCACAGCAGTTTTGTGAAGAATTCCCCTTTGTGGCTGGATGAGGAGTCCACCAGGTGGGAATGGAAGATGTTTGGGAAAAAGTGGCAACGAAAGGGCCCTGCCCTCCGCGATCGAAGACCCACCAGTTCTCTCAAAAAAGAGAAGATTGACGTCAAGCGCTACGTCCGTTCCCGTTCCATCCCCACCCACCCCAAATTCACATTCCAGCCCAGGTCGATTGAGAACTACCTCCCTTCCCAGTCCTCCAAGAAAACCGTCGCCCCACCAGTGGTCTCACACAAGATCTCTTCTTCTCGACGCCTCTATGTCCCCCCTGATTACCCAGTTCGAGTTGCCCCAGTTGTAGATCGATGGGAGGCCATCCCGGCGTCCATCTTGCCTCCCCAAAACCCAAGACTCGAAAACCGAGCCCCGAGACAGCACCAAGCCAACCAAAGTAACTTGGACAGCGAACTCCAGAAAGCACTCCAAAGTTCCGTGGTCGCTGCTCCTTCTGGAAAAAAATACACCCCTGAACAAGCCGCGAGATTGTTGATCGAGATGCAAAGCAGAGAAATCACCCCCGAAGATTTCGCTCTTTTGTCGATCTTGGATGAGTGCTTGCAGAAGAAAACTGTGGAAGAAGATGCCCTGGAGAAGCTCCCTGTGGGTTTGTGGAAAGACGTGAAGGAAGCTCCTGGCCGAGGCTCTTCGTCGGAGTTTTCCGAAGAAACGTGCCGTATTTGCTTGTTCGAGTACGAAGATGCGGATGAGTTGTGCACGTTGCCTTGCTCTCACATTTTCCACAAACGATGCATTCGAGAATGGTTGTCTGGTAGCTCCACCGCCTGCCCTCTCGATGGCCAAGAAGTTGAAGTCAGCACCTAAACCTTTTTCGCTCCTCTCCTCTCTCTCCCTCTCTCTCTCTCTCGCACCTTTCTCCCAAAGAGGTGCCATCTCCCAACGACCAAAGATTCCTGACTCCGTTCGTATGCCACGATCGGCGCATGAATAAATTTTTGTATTATTGAATTGGCAAAGATCAACCTCAACTTCCTTCCATGAAAACCTAAACGTTGCAATTTAGGACAGCTTTTTTTTTTAGGATTTTTTAGGAATTAGTGAAACACTTCCGCTATCATCATGTTCCAAATGAACACAACAACAATTAGATCTCCATCTTCCTGTGAAGCATAAGGTGGCAACATTGACAACAAAATCAAAAGTGACTGGGAGGTCGAATGTTGAAGGAAAGATTGGAAGATGATGATGGTGTCGCGACGAATCGTTGGAAGGTATTTTGAAAACATTAACTATATATATTAGATCATAAAAAATTGTTTTTATTTTTGAATTAATAATGTGACTAACTCATCAGAAGATAATTTAAATTGTTTTTTTAGTTTATCAATAAATTGAAGAAATTGATTTAAATCCACATTAAATTGCTTTGGGAGTGCTTGTGTGAGTAGAATATTTAAATGTTTAACATCTTAATTGAATATTGCTTTTTGTTCGTCAGAAATATAATTTAATTCTTCACTTGGGAATGTGTCATATGAATTAAATCATTCTATTGTATTGTTGTAACGAAGGAGGAGTGTCCAATGTCCACTATTATATTCATTTTCGATTAAAATAATTTTCTATGATTTTTTTCTTTATTATATAATATGAGTCTTGAACTTGTAGCCATTATAATTACAGGAGTTGTGTCCACTTTTGATTTTGTTGTCAATGTTGCCACCTTCTGCTTCACAGGAAGATGTAGATCTAATTGTTGTTGTGTTCATTTGGAACATGATGATAGTAATAGATCATCACCCCCAAGAAATTCAGATGAATAATTTAGAGCCACTTTTCTCCGCCACTTTGTGTCTTCCTCTCCCCCCCTCTTTAAACTTTCTTTTTCTTTGTTTGTTGTTGACATTGGAAACACTTTCACACATTTTCAGTCCGTCGGATCCGAGGCCAGAAATTTGAATCAGGAAACCCGTCCGTAAGTTTTCTTGCGCATGAGAAACCACGACAACTCATTTTATTCCCCCAAAAAATAGTAAGCCATTTTGGTCGTTTTAAACACCTGTTGCATGACCGTTGCGCATGTTTTAGAGGCATTTTGTGAGAAATCGCGTTATGCATCATTTTGGACGTTTTGGGAATGTTTTTGGAGCCTTTTTGAGCATTTTGTGAGTGTTTTGAGAAGTTGGACCAAACAGGACAGTCCATCATCTGACTCCCAAACCTGTTCCTCCTCCTCGCCGCCAGGTCCGCCCAAGGTGCCCCTGTGATTGCAAAATTGATAATATAGTTGTCAAACCCCTTGTCCAAGCAGCTCTTCACTTTCTCGAAACATTCGACTAAAAATGTGGTTGTACTGAGAGATGGCCCTGATTTTGCCACCGTACATGAACCCTTGAAATTCCATGTCGACTGCAATGTCGTGCCACTTCCTCACCACAAAGTTCTCTTCAAACTTTCCGGTTTTTTGGTCAACTTGATCAGCTCGTACCATTCCTCAATATTGCAAAGTGAAGGGATTCTTCTTGATGCTTGAGAACGTCTTTCTCTGTCATGAACCCCTTCAATTTGGGACCAGATCGATCATTGTTTCGGTGGTCTTCAATTTTTTGTTGTTGAGCGCCTGCAATAATTGGTTGGGGTCCATCTGGAAATTGTTTTTTGTTTTGTGACCTTCCAAAGACCAAACAAAATGGTTCTTGTCAATGAAATGACGGTCGCTTTATTTTGGCTCCCTAAATTCCCCGAACAAAAAATATCCATAAATGGATACACAAAGTGTTGTTTCCACCTCAGCCCTTTTGAGTTTCCGAAGACAGGCAAAACACCATGCAAGCCAGCAGAGCGTTGTTACGAATGGCCAGACACCAGGACCAACCCCCCCCTGGTGGCTTCCCCCCCCTGAATATGGATTACACCAAGCCCGTCAGGTTTTCTTTTTTGTTTCTTCTGGTTTTTGTTTCTTGAGAAACGCGTTTTCACCATTTTTCTTTGCTGAATAGGGGTATTTCTGGGGGTGCTGCCATGGCAGTCATCGTTGGTATGACTGTTTTTGGGTTGGCGCGCGTGAAGAAGACAAAAAATCGCCAAAGGTTGAGTCCTTTTCGATCTTTTTCTTTTCTTTTCTTTCCTTTCCTTTCCTTTCCTTTCCTTTCCTTTCCTTTCCTTCCCCTTTCTTTCCCCTTTTCTTTCTGATGTTTGCACCTCCAACCATCAGAATGGAACAATGTGAAATGATGCAAACTCGTTTTGACTTGTGCCCTTTGTTACAAACTGAAGCAGATAAACGGTTTTTCTTTCTTTCTTTTTCTTTCTTCTTTCTTCTTTCTTCCTTCCTTCTCTCTTCTCTTCTCTTCTCTTCTCTCTTCTCTCTTCTCTCTTCTCTCTTCTCTCTTCTCTCTTCTCTCTTCTCTCTTCTCTCTTCTCTCTTCTCTCTTCTCTT